>JAMKCH010054519.1:0-54231 GCA_023653785.1 Ophioderma brevispina | reverse complement strand
TGGTACTACCATAGTTTTTCAATCTTGTTTTCTTAAATGAACATTGAGAAAAAATAAAAAAAATAAAAAAAATGTAAATGTTATTATAATGTGATTGTAATCAAGTGTACTACCTATTTTATTTAGCAATCCGATGTCCTCTAAATAGTGGATATACTACCCTCCTGTAGATAACCATTTAGATATGTTCTCTACTATATAGCCCCGTTGTTAAAATTTATCGTAGTCATTTAGACATGCTCTCTGCCGTCGATATAGCCATCTAAAATGTGCTATCTACCGTCGATAGCCATTTAGACGCGTATACAGCTATTTGGATATGAATTTCGACTGTAATCATGTCATATTGTTATGATGTTATTTTTGACCTGTTATCTACCATAGAGAGCCATTCCTCCTACCGTTTATAACCATTTATCTATGCATCTAATATTATATATATATCTATATATATATATATAATATATATATATATATATATATATATCTATATATATATATATAAAGTTCGTCCATCTTAAAAAGCTGATGACTATGCACACTAAGAGTGCGACTGAAGTGCGATCACGCATGTGACTAAAAAGACAATTTTTTGGCAACGGAAGTCTCGTATGACACATGAACAGATAACACTGGATGAGATCAGTGTAGCAGTTGATGTTGTGCTCCGGCAGTTCTAGTTCAGACTTTTCTTTCTGTCGTTTCAACTCTGCTAGTTGTGTGCGTTTTAGCCCTCATGGTTAACTGCAACATTGGTAATGGTTTTCACGCCTTAGTGCACGTGTGCTGAGCTTGCATTTCTCAGTTCTCTGGATCATCATCAAGCACTTGAGAAACCTTTAAAAGTGTCTTTGGAGCGTTTCTTAGTAGTACCACTTGATCGTTTTCCAAGACTGTAGTTCGCTAAAGAGATCTGTTTTGGAATACAGAATTCTTCCATTCGACATATGACCGGACTATTGATTGATATTTCATCTGCATTGTATGGATACTCATCCTGTTGGAGTCGAGTGAGAAATTCTGTTCTGGAAATCTGGTCTGCCACCTATCCTGAGATCTTCCCCTCAAGCAGGTTAGATGGAAGCGGGTTCAGAGATCTGGCATGTCGTCTATAGACCCCAGTTTCCGCAGCATAAATAAAGTTGGCATAACATTTGCTTGGTATATAGTTTTCCATACATGTGTAATTTCATCTAGAAAACATCTAATCTTCACTAGATAGCAAGTATATTGTTGTCCATTGTGTGAAATAACAACAATCGTGGCATCTTAGAACAAGCCTATCTTTCAGTAGATAGCAAGTACGTTGTTGTCCAGGTGTTGTAAATAACACAATCTGACATCTTAGAAAACAGCTATCTTCAGTAGATAGCAGTTATATTATTGTCCATTGTTGTGTAAATAACAACGATCTGACAATCTTAGATGCAGCTATCTCCAGTAGGTAGGCAAGTATATTAATGTCTCATTGGGTGTAAATAAAACAATCTGAACATCTTATAACACAGCTATCTTCAGTAGATAGCATTAATTAGTGTCCATTTGTGTAAATAACACATCTGACATCTTAGAACACAGCTATCTTCAGTAGATAGCAAGTAGTTGTTGCCGTGTGTGTAAAGAACCCAACTGGCATTCTTAGAACACAGCTATCTTCAGTAGATAGCAAGTACGTTGTTGTCCATTGTTGTGTAAAGAACAACATCTGGCCTTCTAGAACACAGCTCTCTTCAGTGATAGGCATTATTGTTGTCCCTGTGGTAAATAACAACAATCTGACAATCGTTAGAACACAGCTATCTTCAATTAGATAACAAGTACGTTGTTGTCCATTGTGTGTAAATAACAACAATCTGACAGTCTTAGAACCAAGCTATCTTCAGTAGATAGCAATTATTATTGTCCATTGTGGGTAAATAACAACGATCTGACAATCTTAAGGCAGCTATCTCCAATAGATAGCATGATATTGTCCCTTGTGTGTAAATAACAACAATCTGACAATCTTAGACAGCTATCTCAGTAGATAGCAATTATTGTTGTCCTTGTGTGTAAATAACAATAAAACTGGACAATCTTAGAACCAGCTATCTTCATAGATAGCACGTACTTGTTGTCCTTGTGTGTAAATCACACAATCTGACAATCTTCGAATGCAGCTATCTCAGTAGCTTTGTTTGTTTTTTTGTTGTTTGTTTATTTATTCTTTTACCCTGGGTCCATATTCAGGGGGTGGGGAGGGGAGGGAGAGAACAAGGAAAACTTAAGTATTCCTCTGTTCTTCCATATGTCCACGTACCTATAAAAAACATTACAATATAAAATTTCTTAAATTACCTTATTAAAAATACACAAATAGTGTCAACTTAAATACAATCTTTAAAATACAATTATCAACAAACTTATACATAATATCATACAATCGCCAGGATTTCATTCGGACAATACATAAATACATTTTTTATAAAATTAAGACCATACATAGAAAATATACAAAATCGTCCAGAATTAAATAAGATATCAATCAATTTCATTTAGGATTAAATTACTCAACATTACAAAAATGATTAAGTTTCTCAAACATGTGATATTTATAAAGCTAGATTTAATGTGATGGTATTTGGCTTTGAAGTCTGAACCGAAATTGGTATAGGGAGTAAAAATGACTTGGAGTAGATATTCCAAGTTTTTATCTCCCTGTCATGTTAAAAGAACGCCTCCAAATTCGAGGGCCGTCTTTATTAATTTGATTTACCGTACGTCTATAACGGGTTCCTATGAATGAGAATTCTTTGCATGAATTTATTGCACAAAATTAGCAGGGGCCAGCCCTGCTATACATTGTAGCCAGCGAGGGCAAGATGGTATTGCCTTCGCTTCACTAAGGTTTCCCATTCCATTTATCACGTAGATATGCTTGACTTGTTTTCACAGGAACCCGTAATATAGCTCTGGCCGATCGAATTGTAGGCGTTTCAATCCTTCCTGCAGAGACTTATTGCAGTTACCCCAACAGCATCACAATAATCAAGCTTTGGCGCACCAAGGATTTATGGAGAATAGTAATGCTTTCAACTGAAAGATACTTCTTAATTCGGTGAAAAAGACCCTATATTTTGAAGTTGAGGTTGTAATGTGATTGATATACATTCCATGATAATGTAGGATCAAAATGCGAACCAAAGATATTTAAAGCTTTTGAACAGTTTCTAACGGGTTGTTTTTGATGCAATAAACTCAATGTTTGGTGTTTTGGCAAGTTTTTGATGGTTTCCAAAAAGCATAGCCTTTGTTTAATGTATTTAGGGCCGTTTGTTTCTTCCATCACATTGCAATTTTGGTCAGTCTGTGTTGAGACAAGTATTAATGTCATCCACGTGTTTTACCTGAAAAACAAAGCATATCATCAGCATATAGATTGATCTTACAATGATTAACACATGCTGGAGACTGTCAATGTACAATGTGAATAGAAGAGGGCCTAGGATTGACCCTTGTGAACTCCGAATTTCACATCACCATTTCCGAGAAAGTGTCACCTATTTTTGTTACCTGTTTTTCGTTAGAAAGATTGATTTGAACCGTCTAGCTCCAAGCCCATTAGTCCAGCATTTACTTATTTTTTAAGAAAGAATTGGATGCCATACGGTATCAAAAGCCCTTCTTGAGGTCAAGAAATACTGCTCCTACAAGATGACCTGCATCAATGTTGTTAAAAATGTAGTCGGAGACCTCAAGAAGGGTAGTAAGTGTTGAATGCTTGGGCCTTAAACCAGAACTGTTCATTTGACAATAGATTTTGTTTCTGTAAGGTAACTTATAAAATTGGTCATGAACTAATCTTTCAAGCACTTTCATAACCACAGGAAACAGAAATAGGACGTTAGTTGCCGACGCTGTTCTAAAGAACCATCCTTAACAGTGTTGTCACCTTCTTATGTTTCTCTGTAGATGCACTACACCCTTTTCCAACCAAGTTGATAGATATGTGAATGGTGGCGGTCACTGTGACTGTGCACCTGCTTTCAAAAGTTTTGGAACTGATTTGTCAGTCCCTGTTTGCCCTTATTGACATTCAAATTTTTTTGAGTCATTTCCGACATCACTTCTGGAATTTTCTGTAAATGAAATACTTGCGCCTTATGTATACTTTTTGTTTCCATATCAACAGAATGTTTATGCTTTGTCAAAATTGCTTGCTAGATTTTGACCAATGGTTGCAAAGAATTTATTGATTGTCTTAGCTATATCATATTACTAGTGGCTAGCCATTCTCAGTTTCAAGTGTGTTATGGAAGTTGCTTTTTACCAAGGGCAGAGGTTTTAGGCTTTCACAGCCCACGTGGGATTAGGTTTTTTGAGTACGTATCATGTTATTCATTGCTGCCTTTTAAGCTTCAAGGAAGGTAATGAGGCTTATTTCTGAGCATTCTGGCAGTAGCCCAGTCTTCCGGCTTTGTGCTCTTTTCAGCTTTAGCGTCTAGATCTTTGACACTTGCGCCTATAAGTTCAAGGTACTCTTCATCAATCCACTTGGGCTGTTGATCTGTTCTAAACTTTTTTTGAATGGAGCATGTTATTGCAATGGGTACGAGAATATCAACAAAATTTCCCATGCACTAACGAGTGATTTGTTTCTCTATACAGCCTCGTCCATGGTGCTTTGCCAAGATCTCCGACAAAAGCGGCTTGATCAAACTGCGGAGATCTACTTCTATGAAACTAGCGGTACCTTTAAGTTCTTGGAGTTTCTAGCTGTATAGATTAACGATGCACTCAGGGACTAGGAAGTACTCATTTTTGATGATACATTTCCTGGGTTTTGGTCGATATGATTCAATGCAAGTTTTTCTGTAACTTGGACTTCATGAACTTGTTCGGCACTTGAAGAGTACACATGATCCAGTAGTGATGGTGTTCCATTTTCTGGAGTACGTGTGTAGTCAGTGACCAGTTGCCGCAAACCAAAGATGTCAGAGATGGTAATAAGCTTATGATGAAAATTGCTATGAGTCACATTGGGTCCAAAGTCTACATTAAAATCACCAAGAAGAAGGGTGCCAGCATATCGCTCGGGGTGTAAATTATTAAGTGTATCTTCCAAACAGTCAAGGGCCTCCATATCTTTGGGCCGGTAATAAACACCACAAAGCCAGCGTTTATTATTTATGGTGACAGATGCGCAAACAGATTGAGATGATGTGCGTGGGAAACTATGGTGCGGGATTAGTTCAATAGGGTCTAAGAGAGGGGAAATAGCAAGCAAAACTCCACCTCCATTTGTATTTCTGTCATTTCTGAAGATGGTAAACTCATTCAGTATAGACGCACTTGGGATGTTAGGTCTCCCCCGTCGTTTTCCAACTGATGTTTTACTTCAAAGATTGGGATGGGAAAAACTTTGTGATCGTCGTTTGACTCACCTCAACATTATGGTTTATAAAAGTCTCACTGGTAGTTTACCTCCAAATTTGTGCAATATACTCATACTCATAATTATAGGACAAGAGCTGGTACACAGGGTAATTTGGTTTTATCTCCTTGTCGCAACACTTCTGAAAGTAGAAAATTCACTTTCAGGGGAGCTTCAGCCTTCAACAAACTCCCAACCACTGCAAAAACTTCTATCCCAGCTACGCTGGGAATTTTAAAATATATTGTAATATTATGCTTATGTTTTTATCATATATACATATACTTTAGTTTGTATTTGTTTTTTTAATTTATGAAGTGTTTCTTGGTATGTATTTTAAGAGTGTAATTTTACATGCATTTTAATAATTTAAGATGTCTATTTTCATGTACTGATAACCAATTTTGATGTATTTTGTTTGCCCCCTGGGCACCCATGAAAAACAGTGTCCGTCACTGATTGGGTCTCCCCAGGCAAAACAAGATCTAATAAATAAACCGAGCCAGGTTTCGGTAATACCAATTATTTGGAAATTCCTGGTAAAAACGTAAGTTTGCAAGTCCAACAGTTTATTTTTAACAATAGGCCATGAATAGCATGGGAGTGGTAACATTTGTATATCCAAATTGAAGTATTATGTTGGTGCTATATATATCACTGTTAGAAAATTTTCCGTAAATTTACGGAAATTTCTGGCAGCAGAATTTCCAGACTTTTTTAGGGTAAATTTACAGATTTTCTGTCAATTAACGGAACTTTGACAGTATTTTTACAGAAATTTGTCTCATATTATGGAAAAAATGTGTATTTAACAAAATTTTTCCGTAATTTAAAATTACGGAACGAAAAAAAAAGTCTGGAAATATTGCTGCCAGAATTTTTTGAAATATTTCCGTAAATTAACATTTTGTATGTTTTTTGTTTTTTATTTTTATTGTTTTCTAAAACAGATTTTCTGTAAATTTACGGAAAATCTGTTTTCTTAATTTACGGAAATTTCTAACAGTATAGGCTACGTGAAAGAGGCTTCCAATCAAACTGATCAAGAACAATGGCGCTGGAAGTGTCTTCAGTGAGCACCACGTGTAATTTGGATAATTTGAGCTTATCGCAATAGAGACACCACAGTTGTTACCCCCATTACGACATTAAAATACTCTAAGTGCGGAAGAACATAATATGCATTATAAACCATAAAATATTTTTATAAATTGAGTTAGATTGCATTCTTCAACATACCTTAAGGGATTTTACGAAATGTTGGTCAATGCAAAGTATCATGAACAATTAAGTGACCAAGGGGTTTTCACTCCCGTTGTGCCAAGGGGGGGGGGGGGGGTTTCCATGGGACACCCCCCTAGGGAAACCACTTTCCAGAGAGAATTTTCCCACGAACGAAATTTATACCACATGTGAAGGGGGTCATAAGCAACCCCAAAAAATCAGCAATAAAAAATGAGATTTGTTATTTTGGGTGCAAATTGGGGAAAAACATGTTTTTCAAAAAACAAATGCGAAAATTGGCAAAAAGACGGCGGAAAATTCAAATGAGCCTGTGCACATCAAACATTTTAAAAACGATTTTAGTTGATATTCTATTCTAGAAGACCCCAAATTACTTATATTAACACAAAACCAGCAGTGTTAGGGAATCATGTATTTTGTACGGGTGTTTGCAAAATACACGGCATTTCCATTAGGGTTTGTACGTACGGTTGGCAAACCGTACCTATGGAAATTGTTTGTTTCAGCACAGAAAGGTGTTAATGATTTTATTTATGTTACTAATAATTGTTACTTACATGTATGTGGAACTTATATCAGCCAAAAAAAAAAATGCTTTGGTTCTCGGTTTCGTATTATTATTTTAATTAAAATATCTCCAAATGACTTCCGTTAGTGCCCAAGGGGGGTTCCATGGGACCCCCACTAATTATCTCATTAACGGTTGGCCCGATTTCATTATGTTGGTATGAAAAGAAGCGCATTTAAAAGTCAGGACAATTAAAAAATTTCGGCGCAAAAATCGCACGCTTAAAGCGGCCAGGGCGAAAACAAATTTTTGGGTGGTCCTAGGAAACCCCCCACCCCTTGGTCACTAAGTGCTAATTATACTACACCTAAAATGTTTACTCCATAACTATATAATATTAACCCTCGTTTACCAAGGGGGGGGGGGGGGGTGGTCATTTTAGCAGAAAAAAAAAAAATGTGAAGGAGCACCTTCACCGGGCTTAGGGTCTCGTCAAAGTCGAAGGTAAGGGGGGGTGGTTGCCAACAAGGATATGTTATGGGTGGATTTTTGAAAAATTATGCAACAGTATGGCCCTCTAAACTCTTTGTTTATGTAAAAAACTAGCCCAATTGAAATCAATTAGATCTGTATAAACCGCATGTGATGAAAATCCGAATATTCCTACGTTTTTAGCGCCAAAATGGATTTTCGAATTTTTCTATGGAAAATGCACATTTTGCCGACTCGCGATTTGATGACCTCATTGGGGACGCAATACTAGGTATGTTGGTACTAATTTTTGGTATCAATGGAAAGAGGAGGGACCATAGCTATCCACTGGTATCAAAATCATGACGAATTCGGGTGCTTTATAAAAAAATCTCGAGGGGGTGCGTAACCCCCCCCCACCCCCTTGGTAACCCGTGTTACAAAAAAGGCTGGTAAGCAAGGGTTAATACTATTTATTGTCAGGCACAAAACAAAAATATGTTTGTTTGGCGTAAACGGAAGGAAAAAATATCAGGGTCGGTAGATCGGATTTAAAAAAATAGATCGTTCTCAATGTTTTACTCTAAAAGGAATACAAGATGCTACATAAAGCTTTTTTCAATTGACATAGCAAATATCTTTTAGTTTACTTATTGTAGGTGCTTTGTTGTCTTGTTTGTTATTTTCTCGTCGTGTGGTAAATATTTTTTTATCTGTGGATGAAAATAAGGGTCGTCGGCAGAAATTTTTTCATTTTTGCTAATTTGCATAAAACTTCGAGGCGGCCCACACTTACAAAAAATGGGGTGTTAAAATTTTAACACCCAGTCGGTGTTCAAGCTTGTTGGTGAGTTTCTGGTGTTGAATGAGGATGTTTTAACAACACTCGGTTTTGCCTGCATAATTTTAATAATGGATGTTGGTGTTCTGTTAAGGAATTTGTTAGAGGCAGCAGTTATATAGAAGCCCAATAACAAATCCTGCTTTTTCTACTAAACTCTCACACGTTCAAATACTACATGTTAACACCAAAGTTTGGGGTTAATTAACACCAGAGGAAGTGGTCCTATGATTGACGCCAGCGGAGTGGTAAATTCACAGTAGTGCAATTTGACACCCGGCATTGTTAAAAAAATGATTAACACCATATGTGGTGAAATTACACCAGCAGTGTCAATCATCATTTAACACCAAAAAAGGTGTTAAATAACACTGCATTGTGTAATCTAACACCACTGGGTGTGGTCCCGTATTGACTCCAGGATGGTTTTAAATTAACACCCATGGTGTTAAAGTTACACTCCGTTTTTGCTGTGCAGGTTTTTTAGGGTCGCGGGTTACGCCAACCAAACATTTTTTTTTATGCCACACAAACATTATTATTAGCTTCTTTAACAAAATTTACCGTTGTCTAAGATCCTATCAACATGAATTCAGTGTTAAACTAGTTTGGTTACTTTGAGAGCCATTATTGATCTATGCAACGATCCTTAGTCATCCAATTTATGATATCATTAGTTGTATTATAGACGCCTAGGTCAATTAGGTGAACTATGCATATATGTTAACTTTACTGTGTGTCACAGGTATACATGTATAAGTGGGCCGTCGATTGACCCTTGCGGCATTCCACAAGCTCTGCACAAGTGTGTGAAAGAGTACCATCACAGAAGTGCATTGAATACGTCCCTGTAAGGTGAGTTTCACAAACCACTGATACAGTATTTGCCAAATCCATATAAACATAAGTTTAAGAAAATTTCATGTTTACTCTATGGCGAAGGCCTGGTTCAAATCCGGGATCATAGTCCAATTAATTGCCTTATCTTGTTCCTAATACCAATCCTTGGGTGATGTTAATTAGACTGACAGTTCGATTGAGATGGACGGAACCTGATTGATTGATTTTAATTAATCTATTATCCATTGCCATAATCAGGCTCTTCAGTTCAACTACTGAGAAACTGAGCGGGATCCCGAAGAGCTGGTCTTTTACACTGGTTAACCACCAACTATGAGTGGACTGAATACTACAAGTAACATACTTTAACTTGCCCTTTCAACAACATCAACCTTTGAAAATGTGTCGGTTGAGTGGGGTACTCAGATCAGATATTGCTTAAGTCGACCTCTCGTTTGCCGGATGATAAAGCGTAAACGTCGCCTGATTAAATGTTTTCCTCGGAATAAAGCCATTGCAGAATTCGTATCAGAAAGACTTCTGGACTTTACTATAACGATTTGAAAGAAACATGCCGACAAATGAACTGACGAGAAATGGACTGAAAAAAAAACCATTAACCAGACCAGGGAGAAAAACGCCTGCGAAAAATAACAAGTGGTCCAGGTCTAATCGCTGCTAGAATAACATAACCGCAGATTACGAGGATACTTACTTCACACACGTTCCTACTTTAATTTAGTTTCCTGGATAGCCCAAGAAAGCCTCACACAGAAGCTAATTCCATTGGGGTCCATTTTAACCTGTAACGGAATGTGGGACAGTCATGGGTAAATCACCCTACTCTTTTCGACACTGACTGTGATGTGCATGCACATGTATGACTCTATGTACATGGGAGACCGCGGCCTTAAACGTCCCGCCGAAGGACGGGGTCTTATCATGTTTCATTTTGCCCAAGTCCAACTGAACCATTGGGGAGAGCGAATTCCATTTCCATCAATAGCTCTGTACAATAATCCAGCAATTTATTCCCGATTATCCGCCGGGAGTGGAACCGGGGACCTTTAGCCCAAATGCTAATACCCTACCCAGTGGCCACGCCCTCCCACAAATTTCACATCTGATCTAGTCGGCCATATTTGTTTTTGTTTCCGGTCAAAGGTCATCCCCTGTTGCAGGTTCATGTTACGTGACCTAGATTGGTATTTTGAATGTACGTATGTATATGTGAATTGTAGGAACATTACATCTTTCCCCTCTTTAATTAGCTCTGTAGGCTGTGAGTCAAACACATTATTAAACAATCCATTCAATGTGAAATCCACAAGACCTTTCCCTGTGTTGTGTTTATGTTTCATAGTTAGCGAGGTGCGAAGGAGGACGTCTGTCTCGATGGATACGATGTGGGAGGGCGCGTTCTCATTTTTAATGTCAATGTCTTCGTCAATGTCCTGGCCTACTCTTACGTCATCTTCATCGTACGTGTTGTCGCGAATATCCTTTCTGACTTTCTTGAAACGGAGCATTGCGCGTCTCTACGGAACTTGTTTTCTGCTTTGATTTGTGAGCCTCTCATTTTCGGACGATGTGTAATGGGCGAGGTTCTAAGGAGGAATGGGGGTTTTCCGATTTGTTCAGTTCTCAACAAGACCTTATCCCCCACACAGAAAGACGAGTTGGATGTATACAGCTGTGCCAGCTATCCGTTTCACAATTTCATCTTGTGTTTGGATTGGAAGTCCTTCTGACGAAGTGTCTTGTCAGTTGCGCCTCGTCCATCACGTTGCACTGGTAATTGGGGATAAATGTGTCTTCATTCACCGGGCCCTGTAAACCGAGCAGGGCGCTTGTCCAGTAGTTCGCACGATAGTTTTGACGCAAACACCAGAGTTCTTGACGCCATGATTTGCCTTCGATTTGTGCCGCGCGCGTTGTTTTCTTTATCACCCTCATAAAACGCTCAACTTCACCGTTGGCCTCTGGCCATTAGGTGTCACTGCTAGGTGTTCAAAACCAAGATTTCAGCGAAAGGCCGATTCGTGCTTTGGAATGGCCATGGGACCCATTAATCATTTTTGAATCTTGCCGGAAAAAAATTATTTCCATCAGTCGCAGAGGAATAACCGCCTGGCTGAAGTGGATGTCAATTTTCGGACGCTGCCAACCGTGAGTATTCATCATAAACAACAAGCCAGTAGTGGCCTGAGGGGAATGGTCCACATATCTGAACTGACTTTCTCCCAGTCAGGCGCGGTCCAGGGAAGGGGCGGAGGGGCGCGCGCCTCCCGGTAATTCTGCAAACTCTTGCAAAATCATCCCATTTTGGAAGCTTTTTTTTTTTTTTGACAAGTTTCAGCCTTTCACCCTCCGGTAATTTTTGAGTTTTCAAATCCCTGGATCCGCCACTGGTAATTTCTGACATACGAGCGGTTCACGCGATTATGCTTTGCACACATGTTTGGCAGCTATACATCGTTTGACTTTTTTCTGCACATTTCATCTAGTTTGGGAAACCACGTATTGGTTCGGAGTCGTTGCTTAGTTTTTACAATTCCTTGATGCCAATATGCGCCAATGCGAAAGCGCTATCTTGCCAGGAATCCGGAGGACGATTCTTTACCACGAAGGACAATGTTTGTCATCTGTGACTGTTATTTCCTGTCCTGATGTTCCAACAAGATCTTTTAATGTTTATGGGTATGCATTGGTTGTTATGGTAGCACGTTATCACTGCTTGAAGATCTGTATATTCAAAGTCATGTCAATTCAATCTAACGAACGCGTTAGGATTGCATTATTGGCTACGAAGTGCACAAATTCGTCTGCACTGTTGTTTTGGCAAATGTAGGTGTCGCGACATAAAATTTGCCATCGCTGGATGTGACTAGAAGGTTGGAGTGTGGTTTTTTGCGAAGATTTGGAATTAAAAGCGGTTTTTGGTCGCTCATGACTTTTGACGATCTACCGTTACATACAGATGGAATCTTTCTACGGACAATGCGATTACCAGCGCTTTACGTTCGATTGGTGTACGCTGTTCTATTGCAGATACGAGCGGCTTGCGTACAGATGTTTCGTCGATGCCATATTGTCCACCTGTATGAGAATGCCCAAGCCTTCTGGGCTTGCATCTACCCAAATTTCTGTTCTGATTGTGGTAAAAAAATCCCATCACTGTATCACTTGATAGTGAGTCTGGATTCGCGGAGGTCATTTTTCTTGTTCAGTGCCCCCTACAATTTTTTCTCCCCTTCTGTGATTCTCTGAGTGACTTTTATGGTGGCCAATTTGGGATAAAGGGAATAAATCGGGAATCTGAATGTGCCATAGCTAACCGGCTGCTCATCTCTGCTGCGCTTTGAGGTGGGATGCTTTTTATTGCATCCACCTTCTTGGGGGGTCTGCGGATACTCATCTGCGCTAAAGACTACCCCGAACTTCCAATGTTGTCTTATTCAATTCACATTTCCTCCTCGTTCAGCGTTTCCATTCTCCTTGACGCTGTATAGTAATGTCACCTTCTGTCATGTCTTGTTGAGTAGCTCGTGCATTCAATTTGTCACTACTATCGTTAATGAACCATCGAAACCTTCCAGCGTTTGACGTTTGTTTTCCTGAAACACTTCTGAACACTTCGACCAATTCAGGCGCTTGTACCGCTTAATGCCCAGGCGCATAGCGAATGTTGTGATATAGCGACATTCAGGCTTGATTTCCAGTTGGTGGTAGCCATATTGTAAATCAAGTTTTGAGAAGATCTTGGAGCCGTTTAGTTCCGTGATAAGTTCGTCAATCGTTGGGGTGTCGTGGCGTTCGCGAGTGATGTCTTTGTTTGCGGATCGCAGGTCGATGCATATGCGGATGTCATCGAGATTTTGAGGTTTAGGGATAACTACGGAGAAACCCATGGTGTAGGTCCTGAGGCGTCCTCAATTATGTCATTGGCTTCAAGCTCTTGCAGCTTAGTTGCGATTTTTTCTCGCAGATGGAACGGAGTTTTTCTGTAGCGCTAAATTTGCGGGAAAATGTTATCAATAGTTTTCCTTATGGTTCTTATTATGTCGAAAGAGATGGGCAGGGGTGTTTTCTTCTTTATTTATGTCCCCCGGAGTGGGTGTAACCGCCACCATCATGAGTTAAGATCATGTCCTCAATATACAAATGTCATTAATTCTATTTTTTGGTGCTCTCAAAATATTACTCGCATTCTTACCCCATCAATTTGGCAATTTTAGTACATTATTTAGAAGGTTGGGCCTATGATGCATGATTCTAGCAGAATCTATGAGGAAGCGAAACTCAATTCAATGCACACGAGGATCAAGTAATGATACAACCCGAGAAATTAACTTGGTAAATATTATATAGAAGCTCGGAGAAACTGGCGAGCACAGAATTAAATAAAGACGAAAACACAGTCCTCTGTGGCCCAGCGGTAATTCTCACGCCTATATAGCGAGAGGTCCGGGTTCGAAGACCGTGTATTTTTCGTCTTTATTTAATTCTGTGCTCGCCAATTTCTCCGAGCTTCTATATAAAATTATAGTACATTTAACAAAACATGCCTCCTTCCGGAAGGCCATATTGGACACTTAAATGTTTAAGCCCACCTCAGGAAAGTAAAACTTTATTTAGCTTAGTCCTGGATAAAGTTACTATCTATAATGAAAATACAATAGCAGTTTTTCATAAAACAATGGCGGCCATTTTGAAATAGGCATTACGCGCTAATGTGCAACATTTCGGGGCGGAAACATACCTAATCTTAGTCAGGGGACACCCCTTTAAGGTGATATATTGGAAAATTAATCACCAGGTGGGTGCAACAAACTCGAATTTTAAGGCCCATACAGAAAATGGACTATCATGGGTTGGCGTTATTGTAAACGGTTGACAGGACTAACTTCAACATCCTGCGCGCGACTGGTAGAGAGTTCTATAGATCTTGCCAGATCAAGGAAGGTATCCAGAGTGAGTTCTTTCTCAAGTGCACGTCGGCGCAACCTTTGGGATAGACAAGTTTCATATTTGCGTCAGTATGTCACGCTCGGTGTCTGCGAATTCACATTTCACAGCTAGTTTACGAAGTCTTGTGCAAAACTGGTCGACAGATTCTCCAGACTCCTGCTTAGTGTGTCAAAACAGGATGGACTCGTAGATCTTGTTCTTCTTGGGAGTGAAGTGTGTTGTTAAAGCTTCAACAGCTTCTTTGTAATCAGCAACACCCCTGTGTTTGGGAGTGTGCTCGCTATAGTGCAAGAGGAGGGCTCGTTTCCGTTGTGGGGCTGTGATATTGAAACCTACCATGGCATTTTCGAATTTATCCTTCATTTTTGCCACTGGATAGATAGGGAAAACGGATAGCCATGGGGGGGGGGTTTTTTTTTTTTTTTTTTTTTTTTTTTTTTTTTTTTTTTTTTTTTTTTTTTTTTTTTCAAAATAGGCTTGTGTCGAATACTCACGGCGCGTCACGTATATATCATCAGTAGGGAGAATTCAGTTCGTGATCCCAGTGTTGGAGAAACATGGGGATTATGCACAAATCAAATGCAACTCCGGCGCCCTGGATCCGACGGTATAGCGAGGTCTAAGTCGATAAAAGGCAGCTAGCTGGCAGGGGATACCGGGTTCCGGTGGGCAAGGGATGCAATCCCCGGATGCAATCGATATACGCATTTGTTGTGCAGTATTTCGGCGCAGGACATTACTGCAATCGTGGAAGGATATTTGGTGGTGTGCGCCCTATATACTTTAGGAGACGGACTGCAAGTTTGTGCCGCGAAAGTTACCGTCTTTGATGTATATCATGTATTAATAATAAAACTAATAATATTTTTCTCAATCCTCCCGAGCCCCCATCCACAATTCCTACGCTACTTTGCCTTTCTTTCCCAACCATCCTATCCACCCTATCTATCCCTAAGCTCATATCTAAACTATCTTTCCCAACTCTCCCCATCCTCCCCGAGTCCTCATCCACATTCCTACCCTACTTCGCCTTTCTTTCCTCATAATTTCCTGACGGGTAGAATTAGGACAGTCATCTTCGTTTGAAACTGTCTTCTCTGACGTTCCTCAAGGGACAGTATAGGGCCATTACTCTTCCTTTTGTATATCAACGACTTGTCCGATAACCTTGTGTCATCATACAGACTCTTCGCTGATGATTGTTTGGTATAAGACATCACAACACCAGGAGATATCCAGATACTCCAAAATGACCTGGAAAAGTTGGAGAGATGGCAAAGCAGATGGCTCATGTGTTTCAACCCAAAAAAGTGTTCTACTATCACCTATGGATCAAGCTGGCAAATAACCTCTGGTAGAATAGTCACACTCAACATGCGGTCTCCAAAGCTCAGAAAATTATCGGGCTAATTAGACGCAATCTGTGGAGTTGTCCTGAAAAAGTCAAAGTTACTGCGAACCAGACTTTAGTATGTCCTAACCTGGAATAAGCGACGGCAGCTTGGTGTCCATTTAAAGGGGGATGGCCCGATTTAATCTATACATTTTTCATCTTGATAGAATGGCCTTCACCCCAAAACCCCATCTGTAAAGTTTCGCGCCGATATTTCAACCCGTTTTTAAGTTAGAGCTAAAAACGTGATTTTGTAATCCCATAGAGTACTGTGTAAAATTATTATTGGTCGACCAAAATGGGGCATATTTTCACTCATAACATCCAAACAAAACATCCTTTAGCCCTAAGATTTATAGGATAAATGAGAAAAATAGTAGCTTTCTTCTGATTTTGACCACTTCCGGTAAAATCTGGGGTCCCTGGGGACGAGGCTATTATCGATCGTGCCATGGACCTTTAAGCAAAAGAACATCAATGCAATCGAAAGAGTTCAAAGACATGCTGCACGTTTCTGCAAAAACATGAAAGGGAGGCAGATACTATGACTACGATCTGCAATGAACTTCAATGGTCAACACTGGAATTCAGAAGAAATATCCACAGAATGACAATAATGTACAAAATTGCCAACAAGTTAATTGACATCCCACTGGCTGAGAGACTCAGACCAAACCTTAGACGGACTATATAGAGGGCATAACAGGAAATTCAAGGAAATAGCATCAAGACTTGATCTCTACAAGAATTCATTTCGTACAATCAAAGACTGGAATAGACTACCGTTAAATGTGGTCAATTCAGAGACCGTTACTACATTCAAGTCCCGGCTTGAGCTCCACTTTAAAGAAATCACCAACAAAAAGAACTTTAAATAGCACTCCTACCCCAAGTAAGTCATGGTAAACTTGGCTCATAATGTGTCTAGTGCACAATGTCGACTCAACCAACCAGAACCAGAAAACCGTTGAAGACACGCCTTCCTTCTCATCTCCATTACGCTTTCTACTTGAAGCTCCTCTAGCATTGTGTCTAGGATCTCAACATTTCTCGCATGATCTTTTCTAGTGTTGCAGCATGACCATCTCAAGAACATCATTTCTATCACTTCCAATTTCCTGGCACTGCGACTAGACAATGATAGTGTCTATGCCAAGTATATTGCACAATGAAAAACCTGTTTTTTCGAATTCGATTGCCATAGTTTTTGATAAACCAGGTTTATCGACCGAGAAACCTGTTTTTTCAAAAAAACTATGACAATCGAATTGAAAAAACAGGTTTGTCGGCGAAAAACCAAGTTTATCGGCGAAAACCACGTTTCTCGATCGAAAAACCTGGTTTCTCGCCGAAAAACCTGGTTTTTCAATCGAAAAACCTGATTTTCGACCGAAAAACCAGGTTTATCGACGAAAAACCAGGGTTTTCTGTTCCATTGCAATATACTTGGCTATAATGTGTCTCCCCGTGATTTTTTCTTTGACTTTTCGGATTTGCGTAGGACTCTGCAATGTGCTTTACAAATCATGTCTTCTCAGCCGCACCACTCTCAAATTGCTTGCGCCGTTGCTGATACATCAATACCCGGTGGAGGTTGAATAGTTGTTTCAGTGTTACCTATAAGTTTGCCATGAGTTTAATCTGTTTATACCATCACACGGCTTTGCGGCCCTTTTTTGACGTTGAAGCATGTATTTATAATACTCTTTCTTGGCTCTAAAAATCTCGCGACGAACTTTGTTACGCAAGCGTTTCCATCTGCGGGAAGTCCTTCACGGTGGAAAAGTCGTTGTCTCTCACAGATTAAGCGCTTAACATGTGAAGGTTGGTCAGATGAATGGACTCTGACTGACTTCTAAGTGAAGTAAAACTCTATACCAGTTTGTAATGTTTCGTAGGAGATAAATAAACAAAAATGTTATAAACAAATACAAACTTTATACAAAGTGTAAAACCTTACACTACTACAACTAAAACAAAAATAAATGAACGCAAACCAATCAAACCCTGGGGCAAAATAAAGCTTATCTCTTTTGAAAAATCTCCGTTTTTCTCCGATTTATTGTATTATTAAAACCGTTTAATTGACGTGTAAGCGTAGGAGATAAATATCTCCAGGACAAAAAACACTTGAAAACTTTTATTTTGAGAGAAAGCAGTGTATTGTATTTTAAAAGCGATATAAAAGAATCCATTAAATATAGTGCCATTAGGCATAAAAATGTTTGTCTGGCGTAACCCGACCGACCCTAAAAAAACCTACCGATTCAAAAGTTTTTATGCAATTAGCACAAAATGAAAAAAATATTCTGCCGACCGACCCATTATTTTCATCCACAATTTAAAAAAAAAAAATTTTTTGTTACCAACACAAAGACGAAAAAATAAAAAACAAGACAACAAGCAACTACAACCAGTAAAATTAAAGATCTTTGCTAAGTCATGAAAAGAGCTTTAAATAGTAGCATTTGTATTCATTTAGAGTAAAACATTGAGAAGATCTAAAAAAATTAAAAAAAAAAACCTGACCGACCGACCGACCCTGATATTTTTTCTTCGTTACGCCAAACAAACATATTTTTTATGCCTTACCAAGAAAGGAAAAACACATTACTTTGTTGTGTACACCTGGAAATCTCCAAAGTGAGCTCCATTAGAAAAATCGCCAACGATAACACATCTTCATAACAACTACCTTGCACAGGCTTGACACAAACAGAAGCACTGTCTGCGACAGGAGGTAATATTATATTATTATTTTCAAAAGGTAAGGATTCGATTTGATAAAACAATAGCTGTACACGTGGTCTAATTACAACCTGGGACTATTATACTAAGAGGGATATACGCTCTCTTTTCACTCTGTGTTAAATATTTACGTTTGTGAGTGCCTATAGTGCATCATAACTTTGTGCTCAAACTACATTTTTATAATATGTGTTAGATTTGATATGTTGCTGTATACATAGTGAATCCAAAAAAAAAATTGTGCATGAAAAAACACAACATTTGACCCTGACCTATTTACCCAACTGTGACGCAGTTGATGTTTTCATGATCTGCATATGTTCGACTTTCTATGCTGAAAAAATGAAGGAATTTGGTGAAGAAATGAGGTAGATATAAAAGATTTTCGCGACTGATCCATTTTTACCCATTCCAAAGGGAATTTACACAGTTAAGCTGGGTTTTCAGTTCATTATTTTGTCCCCTGAAATGGTGACAAATCTTTCTGGATCAGCCGTGAAAATCTTTCATATCGTCCTCATTTCTTCACCAAATTACGTCATTTTTTTCAGCATAGAAAGTCGGAAATATGCAGATCATGAAAACATCAACCCCGTCACAGTTGAGTAAACAGGTCAGGGTCAAATATTGTGTTTTTTCATGCACAAAATTTTTGATTCACTCTGTATTTATTAGTTATTACTGATTATATTCCTCTTGCTGCTGTACCCATTTATTTCTGTTTTTAAATTGATCCAATCGTGTTGAAAAGTATAGCATGTTATTTGTCTAACCACAAGGTTAACCAAAATATTTTAAGACAATCAAAACTATTCCTTATTTTAATCCTATAAACTCTATCAATAATTTGCACCATTTTTTATCCAAATCGGAGCAAATTGAAAATTTGACCCCTGTACAACTGAAATTTACCCGTTTTTATTGATTTTTGCTGTTTTGAGCCGTACTCTTAAACCATTAGCTTGTAGATAGTACAAACTATACCTTCCCTGCATCCTTGTGGTTAGACAAATAACATACATGGACAACAAGTATCTCCACCGACTAAAAACATACCCTAAACAAGTATTTTGTCGGTTTTTGCTCAGTGCCCTAAACAAGTAAGCAATGCATTGTGTCGTTCATATACTTTATTATCTTGCTTTGCTTTACAATATTTTTGATCGTTTTGATATCTGCTTAATTTGAGTATTACATACCCTAAACACGTACATCACAATTTCAGGGTTAAGAAAAAACATACCCTTTTTTCAACATTTTGCTGTTTTTGACACCCTTGTTGGAAAAAAGAGACCCTTTCTACGCGTTTTCTTTTTCACCATTACAACAGTCTTCCACGCGAGCAGTGACAAACTATAATTAGGATGATGTCACACACTAGTCTATTTACATATTTCTCCTCAGCCAATTACCGCGCGCCGGTGAGCACAATGATAAGGAAGTATTGCATAAACATACGCACGCCCGAAACCTGTGCAATCACCAGCCCAACTGGGAGACTTTCGCTACTCGCCTCGCGAACTGCAGGGAATATTAATAAGTCAAAAATGTGTCTTATTTGACTAATTACAAATTACTCATGCAAATCACTTGTTTTATCATTCATAAAATGTACTTCAATGCTGGAACATGTTTGCTATGCTGGAAGATAACCTTCCATATTTTAAAGTTTAAAGTAGTTTTCATGATTACAAAATATTTTCATTACCTCTAAATTTACACTTTAAAATGACTAATTAATGACTGACGAATTTAGTCAAATGACAAATTAATTGACTAATTAAAGACGACTTTAGACTCGTCAAATGACTAGAATTAGTTAGTCAAGCACAAAAATGATGAATTTAAGTACACATTGGCCATTTGCTAATTAGTAATTGACGACTTATTGGTAATTAAAAAGTCGAAATTTTTAAGTTGTAGAAAATCTTTAAAAGCATTCTTTTTAATTCAAACCACTTTTTAGCACTATTTTGTGGATTATAAAAAAATAATATGCATGACTAATATTTAATTAGTCAAATAAGACACTTTTTGACTAATTAATATTCTCAGTGAGAGGCCCACAGCGAATTCGCGATTCTTTGGCTACTTTTCACTTTCAATAGACGACATTGTAAAATGTAGACATAAATACGATTTGAACAAAATATTGAAAAAGATTTGGAAAGTTTGGAAAAAGAGCTAGCATCATCACACGATGGTACCGATATCTTAGCGAATATAGATTGTAAAAAACAGGAATTCGAGGAAATTAGACGTGTTAAAATTGAAGGCGTAATGATTAGATCTAGAGCAAGGTGGGTTGAACATGGGGAGAAGGAAAGAAACCATCAAGTTATTTTATAAATTTTGAAAAAAGAAATTGCATAAATAAAACCATATCACAATTAGAAAATTCAAATGGTGAAAAAATTAAGGATCCAAACAAAATTTTGGAAGAAACTCACAAATTTTATCATCATTTATATGAATGCAAAGAAAACAATTTAGAGGAGTTTGATCAAAAGTTACTAAGATCAGACATGCCTAAAATAACGCAAGATCAATTACAAAAGTTAGAGGGTCCACTGACTTACGAAGAATTATTAAATGCATTAAAGAAATCGCCAAACAATAACAGGATCTTGGTCCATTCCTTCTACGCTCTCTGAATTATTCGTATGATAAGGGAGAATTATCTGTGACACAGAGGTTTGGTATAATAACTCTTCTTCCAAAAGGAAATAAACCCAGGCAATTTCTCAAGAATTGGCGTCCAATTACTCTACTAAATATATCATATAAATTAGCAACATCCTGCATTGCAGAAAGAATGAAAACAGTTCTTTCCAAGTTTAATCAATGCGATCAAAAAGGGTTTCTTAAGGAAGGACATTGGAAAAAATATACGGTTGCTTTATGATTTAATCCCTGTTATACTAAATGCAGTAATAACCAGGATGCTTTGATTTTGAAAAGGCGTTAGTTACGGTTTCTCATAAGTTATATTTAAAACCTTAGATTTTTTAAACTTTGGACCTTCTTTTCAAAAGGGATTATAATTGGTTTATATTTTATAATAAAGTGTGAAGTACGTTTTGATAAATGGACAACGCCTCTCCTCATTTTGAATTGGGTAGAGGTTGTAGGACAGGGAGAACCCCTGTCGCCATAATCTTTTTGATCGGCGCGGAAGGTCTAGCCGGTTAATAGAAAAAAACAAAACCCAATTGGCAGGAATTTAAGAGTGACAATGTGAATGTACAAATAACGCAATATGCGACGATTCAAAGGTTATTTTAAATGGTAGTAGGGAGAGCCTAATTCAGACTTTGAACACGTTGGATTTGTTCGAACGCCTATCTGGTTTAAAAGTAAATGAAGGAAAAAACACTGTTTTATATGGGTCATATGTAAGAAGAAGCAAGAGTATTGTGTAACAAATGGATCTCAATTGGGTGAGGTGGGCATTTTGTAGCTATGGGCGTGCATTTTCAACAAACTAGAGGAAATGGTGGATATAAATCAGTATCAAAGGTAATGCCGCATTGCGTGAAAAGAAAGCTGACAGTTTTTGGGCTGTATACAAATTGTGAAATTAATACTTATTTCAAAGTTTAACCACCTGTTTGATCTATTCCTAAGCCTCCGAAAAGATAATGACAGACTTACAAAAACAAATATATTAAACTTTATTTGGAAAGAACACGGGACAAATCAGCGGGATCAATGTCATATGACATTACTCCGAAGGCCGGGGCTTAAGACTCGTAAAAGTTGACTTATTTTCAAGCTCTTAACGTACATGATAAGGCGTGTTTTAAGAGGAAATATAGATGAAAAGAGTATTTACTATTTAGAAGTTAAATGAGATCAACGATATATCGAATTAGAAATGGGAGTAAAATTTTACTTGAAATTGTCAAGAAAGTCACATAGTACATTTTGGAAAGAAGTATTTTTTAGCATGGTCAAAAATTCAAAAGTAAACATCTCCCGGAAACAATCGACGATGTACTTAGATTATGTATTTGGAACAGTGATATAATATTAAAATTGTTGTTAGGAAATAAACTATAGACCATGGCAGAGGCAGGAATACAATATATTCTGGATCTGGTCAACCATGACGAAAACCGTTTCTATTTGTAATAAAATGAACAAAAAGGATGTTTGAAATAATGTCCTGCTAAGATAATGGATTACTTTGTGTGATACAAAAGAATTTTAAACATATATTAAACAACGGCATAGTCCTATAATACCTCGTGTAAACCCTGGAGCCTTTTCATATGAGCCTTATTTTGAAGGATAAAACAGGTTGCAGGCGTCTTTGTAATACCTTGTAAATTCAAAAATCCCGAAATCCAAACAAAAAGGGGGGGAAAACAATTGACTGTAAGTTTTCCGGACGCCAACTTGAAAAATGTGATGCTTGGTATCTTTTAAATGCACTCTGGATGTAAAACTACGAGGTTCAGTCCCAGAATTACGAATAGAATTACTACAACAAAAAACTATATGCATCTAAACTGGTGAAGAAATAATGCTTTATGTACTTTTGCCAGTGAAAATTAGAAAACAATTGACACATCTCTGACAAGTGCAAATCAGTTAAACCTTTATGGTAGAAACCTACAAAACTGGATTAAGCAAACTTGGTATTCCCGTCAATTTAAGTCAAATTCAAATATTATTGGATGGGTCATGACAAAAGTATTCAGACGCTAAATTATCATTCTATAACCAAATTCTATATCTATTGAAAGAGATGCCAAATATAAAATATTTCTTTCACCGTTGGAGAAGAAATGAAATTGAAACCTTTTTTTCAAATGGACAGTATATTACTTACCAATTTAAATTTCAAGCAATAATACGATCTAAGTGGCAAGTTTGGAAAAAAAATATTTGTTGAAGTCATCGTGGAACATTTAGTTAGTGTAGTTTACGTAAGAGGTTTTTTCTCCCCTGTCATGCGTAAATGTGATAAAAATGTTTTTGTTGCTTGTTTGTAAAAAAAAATATTTTGGGGATAAAAAAGTGAGATTATTACACCATTTTGCTTCTTTAGTTTTATATTAAATAGCTTTTCATTTTTGTTTGAAATACTGCCTAAAGTATTGCATGGACTTCAATTTTCAAAATTATGTTGAATAAATAAAAAAAAATATAGGAAATAGACAAGTAATTAACAGAGAATATTAATTGACTTTGGTATGTCACACACGTGACCAAAAATACAAAGAAGTTTTTATTACTAGAAAACCACTGTCTCAGTAATGTTCATATTTCGTGTCAAAAGCCAGTTTATATGTACCTTCCACTATACAAAATAAATGGCTTAGATCTTTCCTCTTTCAAAAGTTATTGATGTGCTAATTACTGTCACGCACGTGACTGGCACTAACCATTTTAGTATTTGAAGGACATGAATTTCTGGTCATATTGAAGAAGGTAGCAGTGTTAACTTTTATTATCAGTTAAAATATGAATATGATCAGTTTAAACAAGAAAACAACAATTAATTTTAATAAAGACTGGTTTAAACTTGAAGAAAAAAAAAATAAATACGATTTGAAAAGGTTTTAAGTTGTTCTTACACACACACACACTGATGTTCTTGCTACAAACAAGCATAGGAATCAATTAAGAAAACCGCCCGTAGGGTCTGTGTGTAGCCGTGTATGACGAGTGACAAATGGCTGCTATCAATCAGTTGTGATACAATAAAAAGAAAAGAAAGAGAGTGAGCACCCTCCTGAAGCGGAAATTTCTTCCTTAGTTACCTTTTACGTCACACCAGTATCATCTTGAATGATGTCGATCGTTTCTATTGTTACGTGTCTATATTTGTTTATACGCATGAGTCTGCCTTTATTCCGTGGTTAGGGGAGCAGATAAGCAGAAAATCGCTCCGTTACAAGCAAAAACCCGCATTGGAGGACATTATGGAAACATGTCTGGCTTAAAAGTATGTTAAATATATAAGATGTATGGGAAACGTTTTTTTACAAGGATTTGCATCAGTGGTTTAGGACTTATAACTAATACATAAGTTTGATGATTTTTTTGTTTGCACACGGTGTTTCTTTTTCCGGGTTGTCACAAACATATAAATAATTGTATCGTTGTTAATTTTTGTTGATTTGTGAAGGCAAGTGAGGCTGTATCTAAACACATACTTGTTTGTGATTAAAATTGCGTGCGGTGTGATTTTGAAATTAATTATGCCAAAATTTTGATTTTTTAAACAAATGAACAACTTTGTTTTATGATTTCATCGTCACAAAATCATAATCATGTGGAAATTTGGACTGCAATATATTCTATGAACTAATATACACCTGTCACAGCAGTAACAGTATGACTTCAACAAAACAAATTAAGTTACGTTACAAATATACAGATTTGTATTTTAGGCTATGGTACATGATACAATGTTGGCCTTTTAATGAAATATTCGTGCTCCAGACCTGGGGATTACTTACTTCCTTCACTAAAATTAAAACAATATTATTTTAACCAGGAAAAAGAGTGCACATTATTTAGAAAAATGAATAAAATGTCAACTCAATTTACTTCTCGAATATAAGTGACCAATGGATATACATAACCGCAACATGCTCAAGCGAATAATGGAGCTAATGATATTCAATAATCGGCCTGGAACAAACTTCACATTCTTTTACATCTGGTCCATTGTTATTGTGCATGCAGTTGAACAGATTTCGAATGGTATGTCCTTGCCGCATTGGCGTAAGCTCTTTCCTCGTTCACGATGAAAGAAATCTTGAGATTCTACTGTGTGTTCAATTAACTTTGACCATATGATTAATATTTTTTTCGAAAAGAAATTGTAAAGGGATAAAATTCATGATAGGAAAGCCCTTTGCAAGGGCTGACCTAATTTGTGCATAACCTAAATCCGCAAGTTATTGTCTTTAAAACGCTTTTTTCTACCAAAAAAAAGCAATGGTATTCAGCGACCTACATTTTTAAAACTCACGAGCGAGGTGAGTATGTTGCCTTTCATGTTATGAACAGATGCTAGAGCTCGATACGGGGAAGTGATAACACGTAACACCTGGTATAGCTTGAAATGTTTACAGCGGTGTGGGCAGTAACAATGGACTTGCATACCCTGATGAGAAAAAGATCCGAAGTGTTTTAGGTTGATTGTTGAATATCAATAGCTCTTTTGTTCGCTCGAGTTTACGTGCACATATTGATCACTGATATTCTGAAAGTAAATTGAGTTGACATTTTATTCATTTTTCTAAATAATGTGCAGTCTTTTCATTTGAGGATAAAGCTTTTCCTGGTTTTCATAATATTTTTAAAATTTTAGTGAAGGAAGTAATCCAGTGCTGTAGCACGAAAAGATGGTTAAATCGCAAACGTATCACGGCCTATTGAGAATTATTCAAATTTTATAACATATTCTGAATGACGAACTTGTTTTGTACATCCTGTCCAATTTTTGTCTGATACGGTTCACTAGTTTTGAAAACAAAGGCTATTATGTAACCCGC
Source organism: Ophioderma brevispina (assembly GCA_023653785.1). NCBI lineage: Eukaryota > Metazoa > Echinodermata > Ophiuroidea > Amphilepidida > Ophiodermatidae > Ophioderma > Ophioderma brevispina. The sequence goes on along the minus strand of JAMKCH010054519.1, from coordinate 28,284 downwards.
TGTCAAATTACCCCATTCCAAGTTTGCGTTAGATCGTTGAAGCAGGTTCACCTTGAAAAGTTGAATAAAAATGTCTTTTAACTACAAACATCTCCTGTTCATTGCGCTTGAAGGAAGACCGACGCCCTATAGAGCGCCCTAAATTGGGGTCAATTGTTTTGCTTTTAATGTGTTTCTTCAACTGAAATGAAAAATAGTATGAAACATTTTCAGTTTGTGTGTAAACCAGGTATTTTGTAATAAAACCAATCCGGAGTGGTTTATTCCAATGGCTTAGGTTACACAACTGAAATGCAAGAAAATACACGTTCATCAGACCTGTATAATTTGCCCGTAAACCATTCATACTGGTCCATGCCTTAATTATTAATGTTAAGGGCCGAATTCTATAGTAACAAAGCAATAGATCAACAAAGACCATTAACGAAAATCCTTTCGTGGCGGGATGGACGAAAAAGGTTGATTTCGTTTGTATATGAAAACGTTATCGGTCTGACAGTTGAGAACCAAAACCATGAAAACGTTCAATATTTCAGGCTTCCTTTTTAATTGGGACAGAGAGGAGGGTTGGGGCGGTCAAGAAGGGAAAGTCTTCATTTGTGTTCTGGTTGTTCCTTTTAAACATAATATTATTACAATATAATGTAATTTTTTTTATATTGTGATTGTTTTACCTTTTGGTTATGTACATGAATTCAAGCAAACATGCTTCTTAAGAATTTGATTTTGTATAAATACCGTATTATTAGCGTGATTTCTAGCAAAATTAAGAAAAAAATGACTTAATATAAAAATATAAGTTTGTTTTCATTAAATGTATGATGAGGAAAAGATATAAATTCTTAATTCGTATGTCGCAAAAATCATGTTTAGCAATAATTACAAACTTTTTCCCATTCTTTCTCTAATTTAGTCACCATATTTAAAACTAAAGCTAATTGATAGCGTTTAGTAATAAAACATCATTTAGATATATGTGTGTGTTTAGCCTTGAACATAGAAAAGGAAAGCAGAAAGTTGTCAAATTACTAAACATGTTTAAGAGTGATTACAGTACATTCAAATAGTAATGCTCTATGTGTAATTTGAGTTTACTTTATAATTGTACTAGTATTATTTCATTTTCAATTAGATAATTCGGGATCTTTATCTCCTCACGATGATTCGTGATACGGGAAAGCACACGTTACATACTGTAGTTTACTTGAATATTAGCAAGTATTATTCAGTCAACAATATTAATTATATTTATAACATCTACTAATACTAAAAAACACGTTTAACATGGGACTATATGACTGTTCTCCATGTGAGGACCGCCATCTTCGTTTTGATTTGCTTATATTTTAATATATAACATAGGTCGAATTCCGAATTTGCTCCAATACAAAATTACAAATTTCACAATGTTTGTACTAAAGAATAAAGCGTAATCCTTTAAAAGTTTAAACAAGTTGTTTACCCGGTGAACTGAACAGTGTTGTTCAGTTCACCCGGTAAACAACTTGTTTAAACTTTTTAAACAACTGTTTAAACTTTTTAAACAGCGTTTTCTCTGTGTAGGGAGGTTAAAAGTTTAACCACTTCGTGGTAAAAAAAGTGTAAAATTACCATTTTGTCAAATTTTACCCCATTTAGTTTTAGACGGTGTATAGTTGCCATGGTGTTTTAGTATGTATGAAGGTGTCCTTAAAGATTATACACGTAAAATAATTTATAATTTCCGGTGAAATAATGTGTTAGTATAATAAAGTAACTGTTTATTATTCACACAATCTTTCCGAAAAGCCCGCCAGTTTAAAGAGTTTCTCCTGAATGGGAAGAACCGTTGCTGGAGCTTCGAAGTGAAGAAAGCAAACCACATATCTATAAATACGTGAACTCATCATCATTAACTATTTGTCTTCAATTGTATAATTTATATAATGAATGAAAGGAAAACATTTAAAAAGAGGAATAGTTTACGAAAGAAAAGCAACGAAAACAAACAAAGAAATAAGACTTCACTTTAATTAGCTTCAGTCATTAACATACACGGTAAAAATATCGTCAATTTTACAGTATTTTACTGTCAGCAATTCTGCTAACAAATTCCTGTAATAATCACAGTATACTCTAAAAATAAATTATATCAAAACACTTAAAAATATTTATATTTGGCGAGTTCCTACAGAGATTGTGAATGTGCGGGGAATAACATCCACTGACTAAAACCACGATGTTTGACATCTAGTTGGGTTATAAATCAGAAACCCATTCTAGAAGTTTGGGGAAGAAGGTTTGAAGATGTTTTTCTATAGTTTGAAGGGTGCTGAATCCGAATTTTGGGGTTCAACCTCTGGGAAATGTGGGGAACGTTGTACAATAAGGGGGTAAAATTAGTACAGGGGTAAATTTGAAATCAAGTCAAATTACGTTTAAATGTACACCAATGTATTTGTGTCATTATAAGGATTAAAAAAAGGTATAGTTTGTATAAATATATGTATGTATGTATGTATGTATGTATGTATGTATGTATGTATGTATGTATGTATGTATGTATGTATGTATGTATGTATGTATGTATGTATGCGTGTATGTATGTATGTATGTATGTACTTACTAGAGATACATTCTGCAAAATATTGAATGCCTAAGCGTCTGATAGTAAAATATATTTGAGGTCAAATGTTGAGTTTTCTGAGAAGGCTTCAGTCACCTGTGTTGTACAAATACAGAACTTCTATCTTCACTATTCATAAAATCAGCTTTCACCTGTTTTCACTGAAACCATTCCTGGATTTAGTTTTGCGCTTTCTTTGAACATTCTACAGTGTTCTAGCGTTTATGCTTTTGACTGACTGTGAATGGTCTAACCGCTCAGGGTTGGCTATCATGGTTATATATTATATATATATATATATATATAGCGCACATCATGCCACAAATACACGGACTAAAGTTTTTAGATACTAATCCCCTAAATTCATACCTTCACCTACAAAAAAGGTAGAGGCTATTCCACTATCAACTGGAATCTAGTATACAGTAGTGTAGCTAGTTCCGCGATTCCGTTGTGTAGACGACCTCCGGAGTTCCGCAGTCTAATAAATCTTACCTTTCCCAAGTCCATGTAATCACGAACAGCTAGTTGAAATACCGCATTGATATCAATCATATTCAATGGAATTTAGAGATAACTCCACATTAGTCAACATTGCCAACATAGTAATTAGGTATACATTGTCAGAAGATTTTCCGTAAATTTACGGAAATTTCTGGCAGCAGAATTTCCAGACTTTTTAGGGTAAATTTACAGAATTTCTGTCACTTAACTGAACTTTGACAGTAATTTTACAGAAACTTGTCTCATATTATGGAAAAAAGGGTGTGTTTTAACAGAATTTACCGTAATTTAAAATTACGGAACGAAACAAAAAGTCCGGAAATTTTGCTGCCGGAAAATTTTCAAATATTTTTGTTTTTTGTTTTTTATTTTTATTGTTTTCTAAAACCCATTTTTTCTGTAAATTTACGGAAAATATGTTTTCTTCATTTACGGAAATTTCCAACAGTGTAATAAATTAAATCATGTTTCACCATCTGTGTTTCTAATTATCTGGAGTTAATCCCGTATCTATTTCTTTGCAGGAGTGCCGTGTGACCTTTGTTTTTATTTGATTTTCCCCATAAGGGATTTGACGTGTTAGCGAATTACTTGATAGCATTTTCTAGAATTCACATGTATGGTATTTTCACGGTGTTGATAAAGAATCTGAAATGAAAAAAGAGTGTCACCGACTTTGTTTTTGAGTTACAGCTAATATCTGGTCGATTTTTAAACCACACAAGTCTATGGGAAAGTCAGCAATTGATGCTTGAATCGTCTACAAAATAAAAACTACTTGATAGAGTTTGTTAATCTCCAGGTCCAAATGTGGTTTTCAAAATTTTGAAATAAAAAAATGGAGGTCACCGACTTAACTTTTCCATTACATGCCTAAAGCCACTCAAATTTGACAGTTTTATCACTTTGGGCGCCTCGTTAGGCGGTAAGAAAAATCCGCGCCACATTCGGCAGGAAGCGATGCAGGAACGCAGGCGTAGAGATGTGCGATTTGAATAAACGCAACAGTTGCCCGTACCATGGTATCTGTGAATGATACCTTCGCACCTCAAAGCGCAAATTCTTATTTTGTCGATGACTGGGCTCTAAACAGAATGCTGAAGGTGCAAAGCATCATGCGCGTAAACACAGATCACACGTCAAACTCCTTAAAATAGCATGATCTCGTGTCTCCTTTCACATTTGATAAAATATTTCATATTTTCTTTCGTTTCAGCTACGCAACCTCTTGCAGAAAGAGATGAATGGAATACACGATCTCAGAGACGATTATCGTAATGCTCATAAGACTTTTTCACAAAAACACAAAGAAACGCGTAAGCTACTCGACGCACCCGATTGGCTCGTACAGGACCGCCGAGTCAAATTCCCAAGAATTCCAGATGGTTAAAAGCATCTAAAAAGGTTGAATATTTGGAGTTATTCCAAAAAGCGAAGGACTATAATAAACGGAGACATAGCAATTGGATTGAAACCGATTCCATGTCACTTGAAGTGCCCGAATGTAGGGCGTCTTTAAATTCGGCTTAATTTTAATACTTTGAAAGAATTACCATAAAATGAAATAAAATATTCAATGAGAAATTTCACATATCCAACGAGAAATTTCACATGTCAGGTGTCATTGAAAAGTCTTAATTTCTGATTTTGCACAGATGTAAAAGTTGCATGAACTATCCCCCTATGAAAGATTTTAAATTAAAATTATTTCTTTGGTACAAAATTGTGAAAGGACATCGCCAGATAAGGAATGAAGGGCGCCCTCTGTAGTTTTCATGAGAACGGATGAATTTGAAAGCTTCGCATTATAGAGCGACATACTCAAAATTTACCTCTTCCTGGTTTTCAAAAAAAATCGCTCCACATAAATTCCTAAAAATCGCTTTTATGTAAAATTATAACAGGGGTTTCAATGGGTAATTGGAATTTCCAAATATGAACCCGTTCCGCCAAGAACCACGATGCCGCTTTGCAAGTACGTGAGTTATATTAATTATCAACATATATATGAGTGACATTCTGGTTCTTGGGGGGCGGGGGACCTCATTTTTGCATTTTTGTTTTCTGGGGGCATGAACACTAAATTGAATTGCTACAAAACAACAACCTATTACATATATAACACCATATATGTGGTAAGGCATGCTAATCTAGCAAGGTCTCGGTTCAGTAGCCTTGGATGGGCACATGTTAACAACAGCTGACCATGCATCAGAAATAATAACAACAGCTGACCATGCATCCGAAATAATACCAAAATACAGGGGGGGGGGGTATTTACTCAATATACTGGTGAATTAAAACTATTGAACTGCGCCATGGGAATTGAAATTTTATTGGCTCATAGTAAGAGCTAACTTGCTTATGATATAAATAGCGCGGCCATGGGCCATGATTTGTGATTAAGATGTGGGCCATTGTGTTGTATTCCAGATTCTGCTTGGTGTAAGCATGGAAGAAAGAGATAAAGAAGGAACCACAACGACCCACTTGACGTTTTAACGATCTATTTGACGCCCCATAATTGCAATTGTTATTCATATTCTCTCAAGTTACCCTTCCTAGGATAAATTCTATTTAGATTTTCTGGCTCGAGAAAATTCTTAGTTCGTGGTTGTTTCCGGTGTAGAAGTAATTATAGTCCGGCGTAATCATAGTCCGGGAACAATGGTGAACAATAGGGCAATCGATGCAATTGACTCTTCGCGTAACATTAGTTTCACGCTTTATTCCGTTATCGTCTACGGAGCCCCAGACTGTGGCTCCCGCCGGACTATATCTGCTTTCACACCGGTTTATCGGGAATCAGCGAATCAGCACGCTATGAATGCTGCAAAGTAAATACTCAAACATATGGCCACATCCATGGAAACCGATCAACACGCCCGGGGAGGTTCTTGGATTTTGCTCGGGAACCCATACTCGTTCCGAAAAAAGGGGGACTAGCTGCAAATGCGGGACTACCGCAAATTCAAATTAACCAAGTTCTAGTTCCGCTGGGGTACAAATTCAGTTGTGATTGTGACTGGTTCAATGAAACAAATAGGAAAAATTAACCTAAACATATCAGCAAAATCAGCCTAAATGTGTATATTTCTTACATTACAGTAGTACTATTGTCAATTTTTATTGTATATGGCTATTTTAAATTTGTATCTTTGTTCATGTATTGAGAACAATCCCCGCAAGGGGTATAATCTAAATGCAATTAACCTTCAATCGTCATCAATTTTATTTGTTCAGTCATAGAATATCCAGATCAAAAACAATATGATAAATAGTATGTAAACCAATTCATTACAACAACAGCGAAAAATTAATGGTTACAATATTAATCAAAAATCTTTTTGCATACAAGTAATATGTTTATAACCTTATAAGTGTAATTTCAAAGAGAGTATAATAACTGTTATAATACTAGTGGAAATTATAAATAGCACAGTAAGGATTTCATATTACTGCCGTACCGTTAGGTATATTTTCACTGAAAATTAGTATATGTCAACCAAAGCTGGTCCAATTCGGGCCCGAAATTGGTCCCCGGTAGAATCACTTTAGAACACCGGGAAACGAGCCCAACGAAAATCAGAGACGCCCCCCCAACTTTCAAATTTATTCAAACTTCATCTTTATTTTTCACAGCTGGCCAGTCTTGGGCAGTAAGCTGAATTAATAACGTGTATATTAATTCTACTAATATAACGAAAAAAATACCCACCGGAGACAACCGGTACATGTTTGTAATTGATACAATATACTCTTTACTTTTTTCGGACATAAAGTTTTCAAGAAATTCTAGTCATGACTGCTGCTCGCCGATACGATTGCTGGCAGAGGATGAACAATCAAGGTGGTCGCGGGTTGAATCCCTTCCTTGTGTGCGGGTGAATCACTGACCTCACGTAATGGATAAAGGAAAAATCGAGGGTTACAATCAAATCCTTATAGTAGAAATTTTTATTCCCTGTCTTCATTAAATTTTTCGGGGCCGTGTCGACGATCCATCGTTTTCTGAAGGTTTGCCTACTTCACCCATCAATACAATAGAATTTGATGTGAAGCTACCACTCCAGATCAGCTTAATGCCATAATTTAAAATGCCGCGCCTTTTCTCAGAACACAATGCAGAAGGAACTGAACTTAAAATAAATTCAAACACCAAACTGAACAAACGCTGAAGGTTCACTAAAAAAGAAACATGATTAGAATAATTATTACCCGCCAAAGTTCTTCTACATCACTAAGGATATTCAATCTGATACGTTTTACATTCTTTCGCCTTCTGCCAGAAATAATGCATGACATCTTGATCAATAACTTGTCTAAATACTAAGAGCTTTGAACCACTCATAACGAACTACAATTTTACGTGGCCTAATCCTCCCCAACCGTAAGAGGTTCACCCGGCCTAGATATTCATGACACTTATCCGTCCTTTGATTGACGCTCCAAACAAGGAATCGATAGCGTGTCCTCCAGCCTGTACTACAATCTAGTCACTTGATTCTGGTATGAAAGCCTTTACATATTTGAATACAAAAAAAGGTTCACGTGAAATGGGTTACAGCATCAAATTCCGTTGAACAAAGTTGAGCATTTACGGCTTTTTAGTTTTTTAATTCTACACATCCTCTTCCCACAATGAGTCACATCGACAATATGCGTTTCCTGACAGGAATAAAAAATCAGACTATAACTCAAAAATACTGCTTTTGAGAACATCTTGATGTTTAATATTTCTACTAAGCAATCTATTCATTACTCAAAATGTAAACGTCTCATAAAGCTCATATATTGGGTACTGTAAAGCCACCTTATAAAACTTCAGTACACAAATAACAATTTTTTTAATATGAACACATAATTAAGAAAATTCTTTATATTTCTTTAAGTGCTGAGTTACTTCCCTTCTTGACGGTAATGAAAACTGTAACTGTGAGTTACTTTTCATCATGCCCTATGCTTCACACACTTATTTCCATCATAGTTTATGCATGTTCTCCCTGTTGGAATTGTTTTCAAAGAAATCAATCATATAAGTGGGATAGGGAGCTAAACAAAATCCGTTGCAATTCTGGTAATTGTGCAAGTTATGAAGCCTCAACTAGTGGGTGAGCCGGCAGTGGTCCGGTTCACCTGGGGTGGTGGGGGCAAAGAGGCATTTATACCAGGGCTACCTACCTATGACATACACAAAAAATGTATGGATTGCCATTCCTGTGGGGTAGCTTAAGCGAGTCTAGGGCTCGCAAGAAGATAGACAGGGGGGTCAAAATTGAAAAGTGATCCATGTTGTTTGAATTACATACCAAATTGTTCGTATGATCACAAGGATAAAAAAATGTATATTTTGTACTATCCTCCGACTTACCCCTATGAGTTATAAGCTGGAAACCGTTATTATAGGTCACAGGTTAAGTAAGCTTATACAGGGTCAAATACTAAAAATGCCTTCAGTTTCAGTGAAATTGTCTCATTTGTTGTATGTTCTCACAATTAAAATAAGGAATAGTTTTCGACCATCTGCAATGTGAAATTAACAATTTTTAACCCCCATTATACTACGCACCCCTATACCCATAGGGGCTGGGGTTAATTTGGGGTGTAACTTGGTAACTATACATTGTACATTGTCCCAAACTATACCTTATTTTACTGTCATTACATTACAATAAATACACGACCATTTCCATTGATTGAAGCGTTTTCTAGTCTTTGACCCCTGATAAGCTAAATTTTAACCTTTGACCTATAATAACGGTTTTCGGCTTATATAACTCCATAGGGGTAAGGCGGAGATATACCAACGATCATTTTTTTTAATCTTGTGATCATACGGAAACAATTTGGCATGTAATTCAACAACATTGAACCCCTTTTCCAATTTTGACCCCTGTATAATCCTTTGCGAGCCCCTCTCGCTTAGCTACCCCTACAGAATGGCCATCATACATTTTTGTGTAATGTCATAGTATGAGGTACCCTGGTAATCAGTGCCTCTGCTTTGCCCCCCCCCGCCCCCCCCGCCCCAGGGGGAACCAATAGTCTCTTTTGATGGTCTGGCAATGGCCACTAACTCATTGTTTGGTCCAAATACCGTTTAACCATCATGCAGGTCATAACCAAGTTCGGCTTCTTGTTTAGTAAACAAAGTGTGAACCATTGAGATGTGGTGAAGCGTTATTTTGCTTTGTAGGTAATTGGAAGTAGACTTGAGTTAGGGCTTCATGGTTTTCAGAATTGTAGGTGTTGCAGATTTTTTGGTGGCCAACCGCAAAATCACCAAAAGTGGAGTTTAACGTCCTTCTGTTTCTCAACCCTCGAAATAATGTGGGTTTTGATAGGTCTGGTGAGCCTGTTAAGACTCCGACTGCGGCGACACTTTTATCCTTTTAAAGGCTGACTCAGATATTTTTTTTTTTTAAATGTTTTTCAATTTTCAAACAAATCGGTGGGTATTTTTATGCACAAATCTTGTCCATATACTAAGCACATGCTTTCCATATACTAAATCACTAATTTAGAAAATCACAACTTTGTTATAAAATCCGGATTCGGATTTTTGGTCATACACGTATCCTATGGCAACTGTTACCGGCATAAATGTTTACTGCATAAAACACGAAAATCGATTCATCTCTAAACTCTGGAATGAATCATTTTAGATGACTATCCTTTAGTTCTAGATGACTATTATTTAATTACTTACCAAATTATATTTTGAAATCTCTGAGTCAACTTTTAAACATAGCACTCCTTATATATCTCAAGATTGGTCTTGCCCACAACTTCAGATTGGCAGGGTATGGAAGTTGGTCATGAATTGCGTGATGTGGAAAGACATCAGCTCTGGCGTCCATACCAAGAGGTTTCTATATAGATAGAGAGGCAAAACGTCTTACGTAATCTTTAGAATCACCGTCTCGCATTTTTTGCCGACTCACAAAGAAAACCTAGAGATACCAACAATAAACTGGCTGCCTCCTCCGCTTCTTCCACCATACTGTGGGTGCCGCGTTGGATATAACACTAATCGGTCAATTGATACAATTAATGTATGTGTTAGAGTGGCCAGGTGTAATAATAGTGTACCTGGATCAGTTGTGCTAATACTCTTTTTTTCCTCATAATGCAAAATTGGCGCTTAGGTGAAAAGATGTTATTCATTGAGGCGGTTTTATTTAAATTCAAGACGACTGATGGGTCATTTCATTCGTGTTTGGTGGCCATGGGTATGGACAAATTTAACCACCCCATAGCACCCAACCATCCAACAACTGATATTTTTGGCGGATTGTTGTACGAATTGACTTATGTGTGTATACAAGCACCCAAACATGAATATTAGTCCTGTGCATCTTCAAAATGTCAGCGCTCAGCACGGACGACTGGTTTTGAATGCGTTCACCCCCTTGGTCCATACATACAAAAGTTCAATTCAATCAATGCCCTTGTTGTTCGCGACAATCGTAAAGGTAGACCAACATGTCTTCCTCATCTACATATTTTATTAGTCCGGTGAGGCATTTCCTTGTTCTTGATGACTCATGTCGTTGATCAGCTCTTGGTTCTGTTTGTACCCAAGTCCCGTGTGAAAGTAATCATAGTCCGGCAGGTACCATAGTCCGGGCTCCATAGACGATAACGGAATAAAGCGTGAAACTAATGTTTGATTGCCCTATTGTTCACCATTGTTCCCGGACAATATCTCCTGCCACACCGGCTCTGGCCGTGTGACCTCTAGCCACTTCATTCAGAAACATAAAACCTTTTGTGTTTGCACAAAAGGCCAAAAACTATTCAAGGTAATCATAGGTAAAATGTAATAGCTTGTAAATGCAAATGTGCGCCCGCAGACGGAGTACCCATATCTCTGTCATTTGCGTTTGCGACAGACTTCATCGTATAATAGACACCCTTAGTTTCGAAAACGTGGAACGCAAACTTTTGCACGTATGACGTCACCTATTTCTGTGCAGAAAACATGAACCGTACGCCCGAATCCCGCAAGGAAGGATTAATGAATGATTCAGTCACCCTGATTCAGCCAATGACGTAAATAAAAATCTTGACTGCTAGCGGCCGATTACCCAAGGTGCACTTCGAAATTCCATCCAAGCAACAGCGCTCACATTTTAGTACAACACAGCAAATCAAGGCTTACAATAACGCAGGACGTACTTTAATACTGGTGCAAGAGATTGACCTCCCCCCCGCAAAAGGCCATGCAAAAACAAGAGCCAAAACCATTTTCATTGAGAGGACGGAGGCTGTGCTTCGACTTCGAACCGGCAACACTACATGACCGAAAAAGTGAATGGTCGGAGCAGGGTTTATACAGCTCTAGTTTGGATCGATTTGCAATGTTCATATCTTGACCCCTATATAAACCTTACCCCTCCTTAAAATATATGTTCCACTCCTTTGATTTAGTAGACTTTTGATATGTTGTTTTTAAAGGTATTCTCAATACAATTATGTTGGAATTGATTCTGTTGCAATTAGTTTTGGGTTAAGGCAGCATTCATTCTATTTTGACTGGCCTATAATTTTTAAGTTACAAGCCAAAATGTAAAAGGTCAAACGTTTGACCTCCATAGGCGTCAAAATGTAAAGGTTGTTGCTTTTTTATATCACAGTACAGCGCGTGTATTCGTTTACATTATTTTGATAGTACATTTTGCTGTATATCTCCATAACGATGCATTTACAGACAGGTCACCATAGACTTTTTTACTCCTTGTTACCACACGAACAATTTGAGCTATATTAAACGTTATTTGGAACATTATTTAAAATTAACACCGGTAGAAACTTTACCCCCCTCCTGTGGAAATTGCCGACATTTTCCAGAGGGACATGTGGACTAAAAACCTTCTAAAATGTCCTTTGAAGTCAAATCAATCACCAAACCTTACTTGCCAAAGATTAGTCACGGAATTGAGGATTTTGATTTAACTAAGGGCCGTATTCTCAAACGATGTTTAAAATAAACGGTGGTTTAAGAAACCGCAGGTTAAATATTTTAACAGGTCGTTTAGCTAACCACTGTATTTAAACGCCGTAAATATCATCCACCGAACTGTGACTTCTCTTCGCCTATACATTACGTATGTGCGTGAACAATATTTATATGTCAGACAATGCCTTCCGTAGTTTTAAAGGCAATGCAGGAAGCCCACGGGTATTTCAAGAATGTCGCGTTACGCAAGGAGCTTTAGAATTCGTTGAATGATGGAGACAAAACCCCGGGCCTATTTAAAACTATTTATGTCGTTGTGATGCACTTGCTATCATTCAATTCTATAACGGATAAATACGAGCATGAAAATAGAAGCAAAGGAAAAATGGACGAGAAGAAATAAACTGAGGACTCGGAAAAGAAATATAAGAGAAATAAAGGAGGTAACTGGTCTAACCACGAGTATCACATAGAGCTGAAAAATATCAGGCATTGATGAAAACGTGAAGTTAAACACGCCTTAAACTACCCCCGGACCAAGTCTAAGTTTAACAACGTTTTAGGCATGTTTAACGATGGTCGGATAAAATTTAAACAGCGTTTAAAGTTAACCATGCTTTGAGAATTGCGTTTATTTTAGCGAGCGTTTAAATTGCGATTTAACCAGTGATTAGCGTTAAACATCGTTTGAGAATACGGGCCTATGTATTTAACAAGATTCAAACAACTTTGTAATTTGACCCCTGTATAAAACGTTATGACCTCTAGGGCTTATCACAGGGGTCAAAATCCAAATGCATCCCAATCGTAAAATGAGACATGTAAAAGACTCACGCCTAATGTCATTATTTTATGAAAGTTTGCACAATAGTTTATCACAATATGAAGTTAAGAACACCTCTATATCTGTGTAGTCAGAAGGCGAAAACAAGTCATAGCTGATTTTTTCGGGCTATCCCTAATGTTGTGAGGACCAACATATCAAAAGCCCCCATGTTCCCCTTTATGCTAATTGAGACATGGGGTAAGGCTTATACAGGGATAAACGAACTAAAAATAATCCATTGAGTTAAATATTAACCATTTTATTATTCTTTTCACATTAAGAAAATGTATAGTAGTTATCTAACTGTTGACGTCAGTTTTAGGAGTATAAGCAAACAATTCTCGCATTTCGTATTTTCCTTTGCATAATGGAACAAAGTCGACATGCATAGCCCGCGTAATACAAAATATTTCACAGGAATACGTCACTGATAATTTCGTTTGTCAATATAATTGTCGGTTGCGTGCGAATGAACACTTAAACGGCTATTTACAATAAGTAAACCATTCGTTTTCATTCGGTAACATAAACTCTTTTGTTGAGCTGTTTTTAACATTTCGTGTTAATCCAATGGAAGTTGGACGACAATGTCACAAATATTTCACAGGAATACGTCACTGATAATTTCGTTTGTCAATATAATTGTCGGTTGCGTGCGAATGAACACTTAAACGGCTATTTACAGTAAAACCCTTCGTTTTATTTCGATTACAAAACTCTTTCAATGACCTGTTTTCAACATAATAGTCACATTATACTTGCGTGTTAATCCAATGGTTAGACGACGGTCAAAGAAATTGGACTGGCAAGGGTAGCGACTGGCTGCACACCGGAAGGAGGTTGTGCCTGTGTCGTCATCACCGGCATGCTGAACTACTTTGTTGAACAGGATCAAATCAAAAGCGCTGTTATTGCAACCATATGATTGGTATGCAAAACAAACATATTCCCCAAGGTTGCACGCAACATTACATTGAATGGACTGCATTACGGTATAGGACACCTGTTCGATTCCTTTTGTACCTCGCCAATCGATTAAAACAGCACAAAAACCTCTATAGATCGTATAGGCCAGCCATGTTGGTGGACAAGATAGACGCATTCCAGTACTACAATACATTCACCTGTCAGTGATCCCTGTGCAATCGCTAAACATGGATCGATTGACAGCTGAATGTATTGTAGTCCTGGACTGTATGCATCTTGTCCACCAACATGTCTGGTGGCTGACGTCATATTGAATACGGTCTATTGCAAAATGTGAGAATTATTCAAGGTCTTTATGGGCTAAAATTTGGAAAACATCCGATTTTAATTGAACTAATTCCAAATTACTCGAAAATGTTAATTTACTCTACATCTTTTAACTTACAGGACCGCAGCTAGTGAGGCTCCCATAGACGTAGTAGTCACAATAGACCCAATAACTATGCAAGGAAATTTATTGAAACATAAAATCTTTTCATTTTTTTAAACAACGAGACGAACACATGGACACTTTCGATTGAACAAATTGGAGCATTCTGAACCAGTACGACCTTGAACAGTTATTTCCATACAGTTAATAAACCATAAATTGTAGATGGGGCAAACTATACATTTGTAATCCTTATGTCATGACACAAACATTGGTATAGATTGGAACATTTAAACAATTTACCCCTGTGCAAACTTATACCCTTATTTCGCATTCAGTACAAGGGTGATAATTGGAAATTTTTTTGGAAACCAACCTGAAACAAAAAATAATCTATTTCCAGATGTGTTTAGATTAATCTTTGGACTGATTGCTGCTCTGTTGTAAGGCGAACACTCCAACACGTCCATAATGTTGGCGCTTTACCCAATTTAAACCAGTAACGCGTAGGGCAATAACGCTACTATTGACCGGGGTATAACACATATTCACCTGGGAGGGTTCTAAACCAAAGAATTGTTAGACTATTTCATGTCACGCGAGTCATTTAGAAAATACGAGTTTTTACATGAGGTATAAATAAGCTATATTTATGCAAAATAAGATAGACCTCTTGTCCAGTCCCTTTGGCCTAAGTTATAAAGGGGGTCCAAATGGATCCTAAAATCATTTATGGGTGTCAGCGCAAGAATGCAAATGATAATAAAAATGTAAATGATAATAATCCTGTTTCCGTTTCTTGCTCTTTAACCCACATCTTTTGACATGTGTGCGAATAAATGGCGTCATGCATAGCGCATATTGCTTTAGGGTAAAATTAGATTTTACCTAAAATAGCTCAAATTCCACACTTTCGGCCAAGAAAAGAAAAGGTTTCTGTCAGCTTCATTTAACTCAAACCCTAAGCGCTATAGTTTTTTTTATTAAAAAAGCTATGCGCTGTGGAATCTCACAACGCGCTGCGAAGCTTGCAAAGCGTTGTGAAGGTTCCGCAACGCGTTGCAAAAGCCCACAAGCAATAAGGGTCGTAACGTATTGCTGCAACGCGTTGTGAGAAAGTCACAACGCGCTGCGAAAATTCCACAACGCGTTGCTGAAATTTAACAACGCATTGCGGTGTCGGCCAATCAGAATGATGAATTTCTGTGACATAATTAAAAAAATAAATCTCACAAGGCATTGCGACCCTTCACAAAGTGTTGCGGCAATGCGTTATGACTCTTATGCGTTGTGAAGCTCACAACGCCTTGTGAAGCCTTGCAACGCGTTGTGAGATTCCACAAGAGTGGAAATTATTATAGTCGATATGTGTTGATACGTTCGTCCCCCTGGAGTTTTGGACTAATTCAATTAAGTCGGAGAGGGAAAATGAAAGAATTCAAATGCACGTGCCACACCGGATTATCTTGGAGGACACTCCGGTCATATAACTCACTCACCTGCCACTAAATACAATTTCATGTATGGAAACGCACAATAGTGTATTTCAGGCCTTAACATTCCTCACAATAACATGATTAACAGAAGTCCACGCGCCTCATTGAATTTTTCTCCTCCGCAAGAATGGTACGGGGTCACATATCAGATGAATCGAGTAAAAAACCGGTGTCGACATTACACAATGTTATAACACAATTGGTTGGAATCCGGTTTTTTGTAAATTTAAAAGCATGTACAATTGGTACGCACAGCTGTTTAAAGTCTTCATTTTATTATGGAACCTCTTGGTACGCACAGCTGTTTGAAAGTCTCATTTATTATGAAAAAAAAAACAAGAATAAAACAAAAAATATCAACGGCGACACACTTGTGACGAGTAAGTTGGAGTAAGTATGCCACTAACTACATCCTGTGTAAATTTGATGAAATTTCATTGAGGGCAAATATGATTTTTCATAAAAATCTAGTTTTACACATTTTTCTATGGAAAAAGGCATATAGAGGGCGCTATAACACATAAATTATGACCTTTATAGGCCTATTTGGCAAGATTCCCGAAATAGAGTTTTCTGATTTTTGCAGAGGTAAATAGGTCTTGCATGTCCCTACTTATATCAGTTATCAAAATTGTGTCGCCATTGCTTAAAATTGCTCTAAAAATAAGAGACAAACAGCTGTGTACGCTAATCACATTCATTTGCTCGTTTTGATTTAATCGAGAAGCCGTCTGTAGGCTTGTTTATTCGCAGTGGCGACTTAAACCTAGGCTTCACTAGTTTGGCCCGTGCGACATTGGAATCTAATTTAAGCCAAACATTTTCCAAATCGATTTTTCATCGGTTAGCTGGCTATCAATTTTAGGGTATTCAAAAAGCAAACAAATTCTCACAAGTGAGGTATCATACGATGACTTACTGTATTTTGCGAAACGAAACGAAACAGAACTCCCATTGGATTACACGCTTAATTCCGTTATGCACGTTATGCATGCATGACGGAATAACGCGTGTAATCCAGTGGGAGTTCTGTTTCGTTTCGTTTCGCAAAATACAGTAAGCCTCATACGATTCAATAAAGGAAACAGGAAGCAGTCTACGCAGATTTGAATGGATCGGTTATTCCGGAGCTGCTCTGTGGATTGCCATTTACGTCAAATTTGGAAAGTAAGGAAAACTTTCTTTTTCTTTCAACGTAAAAGTTATACTGTTATAAGATACGCATAATAATTATTTGCTAATCTGATTATTTCAAGGATTATTATATTATCCAAATAATGTGCCTATGTAACATAAAAACAAACAAAAAACAAAAACACAAAAATCGATGTGAACGTATAATATGAAATCCCACTTTTCTGTCTCATTCTTTTTCGTTAATTCTGCAGGTACCCTACGAGGAGTCGTATAAGTTAATCCTTGAGTACCGTGAAAAAGACCAATAACATACACATACGGATTTAAGTAATGGAATACAATTACTGTATATGCAAGGAGACTGAAATAATTGGATTTTGTCAAAAAATGCTCTTTGCGTGAACTAATAGCAGTGAACATACTTTATTAATTTGTAACATAATTGCTTAAATATTACGGTAATCATGCACTAACAATATGTTGAGATTGCCATTATCTTAAACTTAATGCAGCTACAAATATATTTGCACAAGAATAATTATTAAAATACTAATATAGTCGTTTTGCACCAACACAAGCATGTTAAAGCAATAAGATATATTCTGATAATTACTGCTAAGAAGCAAAAGAAGCAAATATGCTTGCAGATTTATTTCTTTTTGTGATTTGAGGTTAAAATCGCGCTTACGCCCACTGGAAAAATTTCCCAACAAAGCAATACCTACGATTCAAATTAATGACCTCAGAATATTAAGTGGAAGGTTTTAACCTTCGTTATTCTTGGAATGTGGTTGTGATAATCCAATTGAAGAATACAGCTTATGACATTATATATATTATACGGAAATATAAGGTGTATTGTGTCAAATAACTTTAAAATGTGCAATTTCAATGATATTCATTAGGAACTCGCTAGAGACATGCGATAAGCTAAGGATCCTTTATTAATCTTTAAACTTTGATAAAAATTTTAAAACGATGATTTAAATCCTTTTAAATTAAATTTCTCCCCAGCCAATGCCATCGACCTTTTTCCTTCAAATTGTCGTCGGCACGTATCGTCAAAATGCTTGCTTAAAACCCATCACGGATCTGAAAAGACAAAAATATCAGTTAAAATAGGAAACCAGTTTTCATTATTTTATGATCTATGTGCCATAGATCCAACACCAACAGCTAAGACTTTGGCAGCGTGTAAATATATATGCCGTGTTTCCAGGAATAAAATAGGTTCTGCATTTAGTTCTGGAATTTAAAATGCACAATGTCAAAAAAGAGGGGACTAGTTAGGGCAGGTTTCTCCCCGGAAACCATTTAATTTGTTTGAAAAGGTAGGAGTTAAAGTCTCATTTGCAGTGTTAACAGTAACAGCTATGCTCAGCTACAATGCTCCTGTAAAGCGAAATGTGCCAGTTACAGGCGTATTGAGATTCACACAATAAAGAGTAGAGGTCCCGCGCTAACACTTCATGGAATATTTCAGACAATTTCTATTTGATTTCAATCATGTTATAATAGCAATGCGCACAAATTAGATACTCATCTTTTGATACAATACAATACAATAAAATACAAACAACATTTGATATTGGCCATGGGATCAAAGGGAAAATTGTTCATTTTGAATACATACTTCCCAGAAGTAAACCATTTTCCCACTATAAATAATACATTTTATAATTACCATTTATTGGTTATGCATGACAATTGTAAAGGTCGCACATTTTCATGAAAATGAATAAAATGCCATCTCAATTTCATTTCTGAATATCAAGGGACATACATTATGCTACATTGACTCAAGCAAATGATAGCATTATCGACAAGTATTCAGCGGACAAAACACTTCAGATTTGCCTTTGTTTAGTTGGAACTGCAGAGCCTTTGTTACTGTCCATGCAGTTGAATAGATGTCAGGCGTTATAGACTGGTTATCCTCGCCCAGTTTTGGGTAGACGTTTCATATAGAAGTCTCAAGTACGCAAATGAGGTATTGCCTTTGATTCCGTCATGCACTGTATGATGTTGTGCAGTAGCGCAGGACGGAATCAATGGCAACTCTTTTGTATACTTGGGACGTGTATATGAAACGTCTACCCAATTTCGATTGAGCTGGCCTCGTTGGCGATAAAAGTAACTTTGAGGTTCTACTGTGAGTTCAATAATTTTGACTGTATATTTCATCATTTATTGAAAAAGAAACTAATGTTAACAAAACTCATGGTGGAAATGTTGCTTGGTAAGCTGTGACCTAACATTTTTGTGCAGAACTAAGATCCATAACTTATTTCGGGACCTCATTTCTATTCAATTTACCACCAGGTATTAGAAAAAATACAAAACAAAGGGGTCTAGCGACCTATGCTAACAACACGGTAAATTGAAAAGAAATGGGGTTACGCGGCAAGTTACTGTAAGTTAAGTTTTGTTTCTGCACAAAGATGTTAGGTCACAGTCTGCCAAACAACTTTTTTTTCATGACTTTTTGTTCATCTTTGTTTCCGTTTCGGAAAAATGATGAAATACATGGTCAAAGTTAATTGAACGCACAGTAGAAGCCTAAGATTTATTTATTCGTGAAAGAGGGCGAGTATCTTGCGCTTTGCGTCATGAAAAAAATGACTCGATCTTATTCTGGTGATGCGTACCTGAATCCTTTTTATCAGGAAGTACAGAGCCATTGTCCTCTGCATACCGAGAGGATTTACTGCGTATCAACGTGCTATTATTTGCTAGAGTCAATGCTGTACATCTACTGGTCACTGATATTTGGAAAAGAATTGAGATGAAATTTTATCCATTTTAATAAATGTGCAACTTTGCACTTGACATCCCCAGAGTATGTAAAGGCATAATTAGACAATATAACTGAGCAGGAAATCAGTATCGCCGAGTATTGGCTAACCACTGTCCTTATGGCAAAAACATCCTTCTCTCTCTGACCCAGGGAGTAATATATGCTCATCAATAAAAGCGGCACTGGCACATTTTCACAAAATATGAAATTCTTCAATATGTTCGTAAATGACAGTCTAGGCCATTGGAAGAACACAGCTATAGTTTACACGTAAACATGACATACCCCAAACAGGTAGAGGCATTAATAAGAGTCCAAAGACATGCAGGTAATCTGTAGGCTAACTTTTAAGTTTTCTGTAACTATAATCAACATATGTGTGTATTACATTGATATCGTTCACTCGTACTCATTGAAAAACCACAGAATTCACAGACAAGTCAAATGCCGTGGTAATCAACTCCGGTGTATGTTTTTTAGAAAAAAAAAAACATCACATACACGTTCAAGAAATGCATTGGTTACCAGTGAAAAGAGAATCGGTAAACTGTATCTGGCTACTTAAATACAAAGCCTTGCACGGCCTTGCTCAGGCAATACATCAGTGAACTGCTGCACGAGTACAAACCTACGCGTGTATTAAGGTCATCATCACAACAACTACTGAGACCAGTAAAGCATCAACATCATACGCATAAGAGCTTTGCAGCAGCTGCCCCCATGCTTTGGAACAGAGTCCTATGTCACTGAAAAATACCAACGCGTCGACAGTTCATAAGTTCAAAGCTTAAGACCTATCTTTCAGATCATGTATCGAAGTCTGTTATTAAAGATGCTCTGCTTTTTGTAACCCACAGTGTTTTTATGTTTAAAGTTCAGTTGCTATTCGCTGGCATACTTTTGTCTTTGGTTGGTACCAAGTGAATCACGGTTCAGTCACAGAGTGTATTGTTTATAGATAGTTTATCTTCTTACTTGCAAATGATTGTATCTCTGTGAATGATTTCATGGGATTTTGGTATTTTAACTAAGTACATTCCTGTTTCATATATTGTGTTTTAATCTTACATTAGTATGTTTTGGCTGCTATGTCAAGCGCAATGAGGCATCCTCGATGCAAATTGCGCTCTATAAAATGAATACGTTTATTATTATTATTGTCCCTTGCGATACCAAATGTAATGGATTCTGAAAAAGAGATCCCAACAACCGAACCCTGAGAAAGATCACAAGGAAGCTATATTTTTGGGAAATAACGTCCCAATGCGCACTCGAATGAGCGTCTGCGATTTAACCGATCCACTTTAAGGCATAACCTGAAATTAAAAGTGTTCAAACAAGAAATGATATGATCAAAACTGCAGAGAGGTTAAGCCGCAACAATAAACGACGCCTTGCTTTGTAAATGGCTACTGTTTTTTGCGAAACAAACGAAACAGAACTCCATTGGTTACACACTTTATTCCGTGATGAACGTTATGCATCATGACGGAATAAGCGTAGAATCCATGGAGTTCTGGTTCGTTTTCGTTTCGCAAAATAACAGCAAGGCCGTTGTAAATAGCATTGTGGGTATAGAACTTAACAACACGCAACGTCCTGTAAACGGTAAGAAAGTAGGTATTACGAAAAGTGCAATAAAAGAATTTCCACTTAAGGTATACATTTCTGTTAGATGACAATTGTAAAGGTACGCATTGCATGAAAAAGAATAAATATGCCATCTCAATTCATTTCTGAATATCAAGGGACATACATTATGGTACATTGAATAGCAAATGATAGCATTATCGACAAGTATTCAGCGGACAAAACAATTCACAGATTTGCCTTGTTTAGTTGGAACTGCAGAAGCCTTGTTACTGTCCATGCAGTTGAATAGGCGTTTAATACTCGTTATCCTCGCCCAGTTTTGGGTAGACGTTTCCAGATAGAAGTCTAAGTACGCAAATGTGGTAGTGCTTTGTTCCGTCATTGGCAATGGATGATGGTGTCAGTAGCGCGGACCGAATCAATGGCAACTCTTTGTATACTTGGGACGGTATATGAAATCGACCCCAATTTCGATGAGGCGCTGGCCTCGTTGCGATTATAAATAACTTGAGGTTCACTGTGGTGAGTCAAATAATTTTGACTGTAGATTTCATCATTATTGAAAAAAGAAACTAATGTTAACAAAACTCATGGTGAAAATGTTGCTTGGTAAGCTGTTGACCCTAACATTTTTGTGCAGACCTAAGATCCATAATGATTTCGGGACTCTATTTTTATTCAACGTTACCACCAGGTATAGAAAAAAATACAAAACAAAGGGGTCTAGCGGACCTATGCTAACAACACGGTAAATTGAAAAGAAATGGGGTTCGCGCAAGTTACTGTAAGTTAAGTTTTGTTTCTGCACAAAGATGTTGGTCACAGTCTGCCCAAACAACTTTTTTTCATGACTTATGTTCTCTTGGGTTCCGTTTCGGAAAAATGCGGAAATACACTGGTCAAATATTGAACGACCAGTAGTGAGAAGCCTAAGATTATTATTCGTGAAAGAGGGCGGAGTATCTTGCGCGTTGAGTCATGAAAAAAATGACTCGATCTTAATCTGGTGAGGAGGACCTGAAATCCTTTTTATCTGGAAGTACAGAGCCAGTGTCCTTTGCATAACGAGCGCTCCGGGGGATTACTGTATATCAACAGTGCTGTGCTATTATTTGCTCGAGTCAATGCTGTAACATCTACTGGTCACTGATAGGAAAGAATTGTGATGAAATGTTATTCGTTTTAATCAAATTGTGCAACGTTTGCATATGACATCCCCCGATAGTAAAGAGTATAATTAGACAATATTTAACTGAGCAGAAATCAGTTACTTCGCCGATATGGACGTAACAAATGTTCTTATGCAAACATCTTATCTCTTCTGATCCTGGAAGGTAATGTTATATCGCATATCAATAAAGATTGGCACTGGCCAACATTTCACAAATATGAAAATTTCTTCAATATGTTCGTAAAGAACCGTCTAGCCCATGGTGTGAAAGAACACAGCCTATAGTTACATCGTAAACATACATACCACCAAACAGGTAGAGGCATAATAGAGTCCAAATACATTGCAGGTTAAAATCGTAGGCTAACTTTTAAGTTTCTGTAACTATAATCAACATGTGTGTATGACATTGATAATCGTTCACTCGTACCTCATTGAAAAACCAACAAGAATTACAGACACGTAAATGCCGTGGTAATCAACCCCGGGGTGTGTGTTTTTATTGTGTTAAAACGTTTTCCGGTCGGGAATGAACTGATTAATGACAGTTCATTAATAGAAAATCTGTATTTGCTTTCCATAAGGGGCGTGATGTGGCTTAATTATTTCAGGTGAGGGGCGTGATGTATAATAGTAAAACCATGCAAAAAATCAATTTTGAAAAATATTGAGGGCGCACTTATTTTGTGGACATACAATCAAGTTTGCAAATTCCATCATAATTCCAGGGTGAATTGAGTCATCGTTTCTCATCAAAATCCTGCCTATAATATCGTGAAGTTATTGTGGAGCAGTATGATAAAGTGTTGAAGGAGCTTCTTCCTTGATGATGGTGTCCCCCAGGGTGCACTTTTTGAATTCATCGATTACAATGTTCACTTGCACCATTGGAGAATATATTAGATCTGCATGAGGCATCAGTGATGGTTTGTTGCTATGCAGATGTGAATACTCAGACTGGTATGCGCTGAAAAGGAGTCATGCAAATTCTTGCAACTTGAGCACTGCTTCGTGCTGCTGTGAAGCAGTGTATGACATGAATCAGTTAAAAAAATGAATGGATTAAAAACTGAGGATTCTTCCACATTACCTTCCGATTTACAAACAACATCACGGCATATTACATCTCTTCAAATGGGCCACAGTTGTTGAATGCTGTCTCTGAAGCACGCAATTTAGGTGTCGTCATGACAATATATCAATGTCTTACTTGTAAACAAATATTGTCAACGGCAAATATGCTCTCGGAAGAGCGGTCAAATTCGCAAGGATGGTAGCTCTTGTTAAGAAAAAAAAAACATCACATAACACCGGTTCAAGGACTGAATTGGTTACCAGTGAAAAAGAGAAGCGAGGAGTAGATAATGTTTGCTACTAAATACAAGGCCTTGCACGGCCTTGCTCAGAACTACATAGTGAAACGCCACCGAGTACAAAACCAACGGGTATTAAGGTGCATCATCAAAAAATACTGAGACCCCAGTAAAAAGCATCAACATCATACGGCAGAAGCAGAAATCTTTTGCAGCAGCTGAACCCAATGCTTTGGATAAGAATTCCTATGTCACTGAAAATAACAACTGTGTTGACAGTTATAAGTCCAAAGCTTAGACCTATCCTTTCAGATCATGATCTAATTCTGTTAGGTAAATATGCTCTCTTTTGTAAACCAGGGTTTTTAGTTGTAAAAAGTTCAGTGTATTCGCTGCATATTTTGTGCTTTGTTGGGTACAATATGAAATCACTGTTTCTCACCAGATGTGTATGTATTATGAATATTTATCTTCTTACCTTGCAAATGATTGTATCTCTGTGAATGATATCATTGTATTTTGGTCTTTTTAACTAAGTTAATGCCTGTTTCATAATATTGTGGTTTTTCTACATTAGTAGTTTTGGCTGCTATGTTAAAGCGCAAGAGGCCATCTCGATTTGCAAATTGCGCTCGATAACTGGATACGTTATATTATATATGTGCCCCCTTGCGATTAACAAAAGGTATGCATTCAGAAAAGAGAGATGCCAACAACCGAAACCCTGAGCAAAGGATCAAAAGGAAGCTGATATTTATGGGAAAAAACGTCACAATGCGGCACACGTCGGATAGGCGGCGGTTCTGCGATAGAACCGAATCCACTTTAGGCAGTACTGGAAATTAGAGGTTCACAAGAAAATGATTATGATCAAAAAGCTGGCAGAGAGGTTAAGCAGCCACAATAACGACTGCCTTTTGTTGTAATGGCGTATTTTTTGCGAACGAAACGAAACAGAACTCCATTGGATTACACACGTTATTCCGTTGATGACACGTTAGCATGCATGACGGAAATTAAAGCGTATTAATACAATGGGAGTTTGTTTCGGTTCGTTTCGTCAAGAATACACAAGCCGTTGAAATAGCATTGTGGGGTATTAGAACTTAACACGCAGGAGTCCGTAAACGGTAAGAAATTATGTAGACGAAAGGTGTGCTTGATCTGATAAAAGAATTCACTTAAGGTTTACATTTATTGAGAAAACACAAATCCGCAAAGGAAAAATGATGCAAATTGGTAGTAGTAGTTCTTATTGCGTCGGCACAGAATAATGTTTAGTGAACAAAAAAAAACAAAGAAAATCAGTAGTAAAGTATATATGGTGTTATCCACTATCTGCATGATAATTTCAAGCATTGTCATTTCATGCAAGTGACTGTTGGAAGCTTTATTTGGGTGTGGCTGAGTAAACGCCATTGTTGTGCAATGACCCATGCTTCCTGTGAGAATGTAGCTTCGACGCACAGGTAACCACATGTGAGTGGTGTTGATGCATGCAGTGATGAAAACGCTATAGTTCGCTTGGTCAATATACATAGTTGTATATTGAGTGCAGTCTTAAAGTTAGTATTTGTCTTGGCATTCGGCGGGAGTGGATGATTAGAGATAAGCATCATGAATATATGTTTATAAAGGAGAAGAAATTGGTACACGAAGTGTTTGGCTGTTTACTTACAAGGACGCTAAAGCGACGGACAAGGCTCCGCACAAGTAATTGTGTGTACAGTTTCTTCAATATACCTTGTGCGGTAATTTGTGGTTCTCCGGCCGTTAGGGAAAACGGAAAAACATCACCATACTGATATACATTATTGTGCATTTCACATACAGACTTATAACTTTGTGCTTATTAAATAATATAATTGCACGTATTATATCGTGGAGTTATGGTTTTATATTGGACTTTAAAATGTTATTCCTTCAAAATAGTAAAGGTAGATGTTTCTTTTAAAATGCTTCGTTCTATACAGTACAGACATGAAGTCGCGGTAGATTTTTGAATATGCGATTGTCTCGGAAACGTGTTTTGTAAATAGGCAGATATGGTGATGTGGGCGACGCCATGCTTGTTGATCATGTTGATGGTGCATTTTAGCAAAATGAAGTTGACAATTTTGTTTGTGTGGGGGAATGGTGGCGCACCTGTTTTAATATCCCCTGCTACGTATTCAAAAGAGAAAGAAAATCAGCATAATTTTGTTTCGGTTACTTACTAAGCAGCTAGTTTTGGTCATAACTGGAGGACTGTATGGCCCTGTTCCAGCAGTTGTGACTGCAGCAACTGTAAACTCGTACAACGTGTTCCGAGCAGCCCATTCAGTTGGCAGAAAGCTCTCTATGTTCTTGGCTGATTATGACCAGTACTCGTCTCGAAGTGCTATAGGTAGTTAATCGAACCGCCCTCGTTTCTTGTTTTGCAGTCAAAGCCTCATTCCAAAAACTTCAATAGTGAGTCAGTACTCCAGTGAATTTAACATTAGTGGAGGTGAGCAGGACTAAAATAATTGTAAAGTAAAACCATTTTTTGGAGAATACAAAGCCTGATACTCCCGGGGATATACAGGGTATAAAAGAATGATAGGTATCCATCGTAAATTTATATTATTATCTGATAATGAATAAGGATAAAATTTGCCTGCAACCAGTAAAATTTTAACCGCTCGTTTACCTGAAATGGCATCAATGGAAATAGAAGGCCCCTAGCTATCCAATGGTACTAACATCTAGTGTCTGCGATATTCATGTGTCGTACTAGGCATGTTCGTACTTCTCTACCTTCCCGAAAAAGGGGGGGGGGGTGGTTCCCAACCCCATCCATCACTCCTGGATCACCCTGTGTCTTAGAGGTTTGTTATTGCATAAAAGGGGGAGCGAAAATGTCCAAATGCCAATCACATTAAATAATTGTGCCACCAAAAAAAGGGGGGGGGATGTAGTAAGTGCGAAAAACCTAAAGGGGATGACATCCTCCCTATCGGTAGACGATGGTTAAGGGTTTACATGCACAATTAGCTGGTGGTTGCATATGTTGGTTCTCCAATGATTTTCAGGTTAGTAGAGTAACAAGCCTAAATTTCCAAGACTGGTGCAAATTGGAATGCTGCTGCAGACGGCTACAACATTTGATACGGTTTCCAAAGATAAAGAAAAAATGAGGTAAAGGTCCAAAAACATGTGTTTTAGTTAAAAACGCGCAGACAATCGCGAAATAAGCCTTTTGGCCCCCAAACAGGGTACTATACTGCTTATTTTTCAAATATTATTTAAGAACCAATATGAAGAAACGCATTCAAATGAGGCTAAACAAGCCTATCTTTCCTTGTCCATGAATTTCCTGAGAACCATATTGTTAGATATACAGCGTGTTTTTTTTTTTGTGTTTTCCCAAATAGTTTCAAAATTATTTAACACTGTTCAAATTTCATCCGTTGCGATTATGTAAGTACACCACCCCAATTGAAAAGCAAGCCCGTTCCAAGTTTAACTGATTAATCTCTCTCATGTCAGATGGGCCCATAGGCACGTTTGCTGTGGCCTTCACAAGATCTTCGCCATTTTTTTCCCCCCTAGCCAAACTTGCAGCTTTTGCCATAACTCCCTTTCATTCCACTCCTTTATATTCAATCTGTCCAAGCTGTGACCTTTCACGGCACCTGAATGAATTTGCTTCTCAATGTTCTCTCTTCTCTTAATGTGACCAAAATATTTCAGCTTCCGCTCTCTTATAAGGTTTTAATATCAGGCCTGAATTAACCAATCGATCTCTAACACCATTATAGTTCTTTTTGTCCTGTCCAGGATAATCCCTCAAAACCTCCTATAATAACACCACATTTCAAACGAATCGCTGCGTTTGTATCACACATTTAGTTGGTGCCCCAAGGGGTTAAGGCTCCATAGGTGGCAACACTGATGACAGTTGCCCGTCAGCCCATTTTTAGCTCTGTGTGACAATCGGGGTCATGAAAAGAGTACTGGCCTGACAGTATGCGACCTGCAGCATGTGCTTTTAAATTCGCGCTCAATCAGGTATGATAAGGTGTTGCTATATTGGATGGGCATATTTGTCGCAGCTGTAACGTGGTCCAGAAGACCATGTTGCTAACTTGTGTTTGTAAATACTGATGTCACATATCTATGCCTAACGTCCCTTAATGCCTTTTTTTGCCACTTTTTAAAAGTCACAGGGCGGACTCCTGCCTTGTTTTAAGTGGGAAATTGCCCCTAGTTCTAATAGGAACACTAACGCTACCGCCCTTTTTTTGTTATCGTCAGGTTGGTAATTTTCCGAAAAAGGACGTTGGTGATATAAGCTACGAGAGTGATAGGGGTTAAGGGAGACATTTTTTGTAGTCTTTGGCAATCCGTGACCGTGGAGCACAAACAAACCTCTCTAGGACAGCCTGTATTAGAAAGGTCACCGACGCTAGCACCGACGCAATTTGCGCAATGTGTAGTACATTCGTGTGACTAAACCTATAATACACAAGAACCGAATGCAGATAAATCTTGTGTGGTAA
>JAMKCH010054518.1:0-10285 GCA_023653785.1 Ophioderma brevispina | reverse complement strand
GCACTAGCTGTGTGGCTCATAGCACACGGGACACCAGCTGCGTGTCACGCGTAAAGTGATCTCGGGAAAAGTGGAACACTGGGAAATCCCAATGAGTGTAAACAGTGATGAGTTCATGATATTTAATTAGCACTATCTCTATATGCCAACGTTTTATCGTGGGAATCTTTACATGGATCCAAAACTTTGGATATTTTGAGGGCTTCTAATATGAAATTAGGTCATAAAAGTGACTATATATATATACTGTATAAATATATTACACAGCACTGACACAACACAAGCATTTTGGCTCGACAGAGGCAGACTTTTATTAGGAACCACAGTAAGTTGAATTGGCAGGCCAGAGGAATCTGAGCCAAGGCCGGGGTCATACGGCACATTCATAACACAACAAACAGCACTCGGGCGCAAGGACACCATAGCCCGCATCCAAACCACGCTCCCAGTAAACTCAGGTACTGATATCGATAACAAAAACCGCCCTCTCGAATCTTCATGACGAAGTATCAAGACAAACATAATTACGAATTTTATACACTGAAATTCAGATTCCCGCAAACAAAAACCTTCCATAAATGACATTACACACCAAATTCAAAATCCTTACATCGTTTCATCCATAAGATCACAGCTTGCAGAACTGTAATTTTCAGGGCAATAAAGCAAGCATAAAAAAATCTAGTAGGGCGTTACACAGCGGCAGAATCGGCAATTCTTCCAGCCGATGGCAATGGCTCTATTAATTACATTAATAGACCCAAAACCCTGAAAATTGGCCGGGGAAAATATGCTTATCGTTGACAATTTCATGTACCTTGCAAATTCAGATGTCATGATAATTAAGAGTCAAGACGATCAACATGCTGACATGATGGGCTCATGCCTAGCCTAAGCCTTGCCAGCTGATGTTCGTTACGTCCTCACACAGCAGCTTAAAAACAGCTGGAAAACTCTTTCAATGCCTCCCGGTTTCTTTTGATGTAATCGTTATTTGCGTGACCATTTAATCCTTTGATCGCTTTCTTCCCAGACAATCCATAATTCGCGCGTTTCTACACCATGATCAGAGCTCATGGTGACGGTCCAATTTGGTTGCAGTTTCTCTCATGTACTTGATAAAAAAATCGCTGTTGTCATCTTTCTCTCCAACCAGGACCAGTGCCATTTATTCTTTATCTTTCATTCATCAGCTTGTAAAATCATCAGTACGTTCGACAAATTAAAAAATTTTCCATTTTTCCTACCGAAAGTATACGGCAAAACCAAGCATAACACTCATCGCGCGTCGCTGATCAATTCCTTACACGGAGCCTGTAGGATAATCGCTTACGGTACCCGTCGTAAGATTTTCTTGTAGAATGGTACGGTGTGGCGATCGAGTCGAAAACCAACGAAAACATGTGTAAATTTCGAGTTGCGGAGGGGAGCGTTATATAGCACTATGCTCATCGCTAAATCACACTTAATTTATTTTTGGCTACAAGACGACCGGAAAAACCGGGTTTTTTGGAAATTGTACTAACAAACAAAAAAACGGAAAAACGGACAGTTTTTGGGGTGTTAAAAAACCGGATTTCCCCGGGAGAAAAAAGGAAAAACCGGAAACGGCATCTCGAGAACAAGCACTTTCCAAGGGATTACTAAAAGCCCAATCCTTGACCCCACCATTCACACCATCAAGCCTAAGATTTGGAATCATTAAAAAACAAGTTGACATTTTGCTATTTCATCTGCAAAAATATCTGGGCCTGACTTTTCTTCCATTTCAGAGTTTCACAGCATAAAAATGGGTAGTTACCAGAAATTATGGTACAGTAAAGATCATGTAAAGGTGCATTTCGTGATCCTAGCACCACAAGATATCCCCGAGAAAAGTTATTTCCAAAATTTCAGTAAATTGTGGGCTTCCTAGTTTTGGTATGAACCATAGAAAAGAACAACCAGTACCTGGTTTTCCACATGGTTGTTGGTGACTTGATTCACTCTTAGCTGATTCTGTTAATTCAATAGAAGTGACTGAACATTGGCCTGTGTCGGGGAACCTGTTCTTTTTTTCTTTATTGCTGAGGAAGATGAGTTTCTGTTCAAGACTCAATCAACCAAAATGTGGATAAGAAAAAAAGCAAAAATATTATTGATATGATGTGACCATTAAATACACCTGTATGTGCTATTGAGTAAAATCATTTTTTAAAGTCCCATTTGACCGTCAAAAATTGTTATTACAGAATACACGAAACTACACTTAATATCAAATTGTTTTATTTTCACGTTAAAATGATGACTTTGCCAACATTAGAAATATTAAGGAAGCCTCAAATAGGGATATTGCAGAAATTTATTTTTAAGGAATGAGTTGCGTGAAATATGGATTTGTTTGTGATTTATACCACACACAATGAATTTTACATATCTGTGAAAATTTTTACTGCAATAATAAGTTAAGGTTACAGAACCAAGATTCAATCTATTATCAACTGGTATATATAAGCCAGTATAGAAATCACTATTTATGGTGTGTGTGGGGACCAAAAATGGGCCGGCAGTAATGGTAATAGAACATCCATTAGATTTGAGTTTGAACAATTTAAAGGGCAACGAGGAGATTTTGAGGCACCTAAATACTGTATTGTGTCATCAATAGTAATTTCATATAGATAGACCTCAATAGATCTTGCCTGTATTGGCTCAGAAATGTTAACCGAGGAAAAAGGTGATTTTGATTTGCTTATATTTCAATGTAAAAACATAGGCTGATGTTGTAATTTGCTCCTAGATATATCAATTAGAATTTTTCACAATTTTTGTACCATTGAAGAAACATTTATCAGCTTAATCCTTTTCAGATGGGGATATGTGATGGAAGCTTTACATCAGGGCAAAAATCAGTCCTTTCGATTTTTTAGGGACACCTGAATGTGAAATCTCTTGTTGCACCTTTAACATGGATAGCCGGAAATGCTTGTGTCGATAGTGTCACTGGCAACTTGGTCAATCAAAGTAAAATATGGCATAGGCGTAAATCAGGGGGATGAGGGTATTACCCGCCACATATTTAATGAGAGGGGATGGTCAAATCGATTCATTCCCCGCAATGTTGACGCCGCACCCGTTCATGTGGTTTTTGACCAAACAACCTCATTATTTTACCATAATAGTTGAAAAATAGTAAATTTGTGCGTGCTTCGCGGTATTTTTGCTAATGGTAATTACATTTAACAATCTAGGTTTCTAAATGGCCAAAATCTTTAGTGTGTTTCGCACACACACATTGTCCTGTATACAAATATGACTGCTATGAGGGCATGGTTGAAACTATAGGCCAAGTGATCTCAAAACATACTTGTCTAGATGGTTTAGAGATACCAGGGCCTATAGTTTCAACCATGCTCCGAATAAAAAGCAGTCAAGATTTGTTTATATACCGAATATATAGATTTTGTCATCTATTGGTTAAAAGAACATTATAAGCCAGGATGATACAAATGCCGTATCATGTGTAGGCCATGGCTGGCATGCAGGCATTAACGAATTTTGTGTACCAAGGGGTCCAAAACTTGTGAAGAAGTAGAATCAACCTTCTGTGGTGAGGAAGTGGTGTTGGAGTCCAAAACGATCGCCGTAATCGACTCTTGCCTTTTTTGTCGGCAAGATGCGTCCATTTTCCTTGCATTTCATTACCTCCGAACCTTCAGAACTTTACATGGCCTGCAGATGGCCGTCATCGGTGTCAAATATAATCCTCGAATATCTTCACAGTGTATTTTACCTGCCGTTTGTATTAGCCTATTGAGCTGCATCTCTAATTCCTTTCAGATCTTCATCTACAAGCTCAAACCATGAATAATGATGCTGGATCAGGGCATCTCCTGCTATTTACACTACTGCACAGTACGAGTAAACAAAATGAGAGGTCTGCTTCATCTCTTACACCAGCTTCAAATATGTACACTCATAATCGGATGAATAGTTCTACCGGCAGTCTTTTACGCTGGGAAGAGGTTGTCCCGGCCGGCATAGATATTGCCCAATCGTCCCAGGGCATAGTCCATTTTTGGTTCAATGCTTGAAGCTAGTTGAAGTTGATGCCTCCACTTTTAACCAATCAGATGACAGGAATCTACATATGAGGTATATAATTAACTGATATTTGACAGGCATACCTGTTTCATTCAGAAAATTTTCATCAACCCCATCCCCCCCAATGTCAAACAGAAATTTAACACCACTGAACTAGGACCAATAGTGTGTGTTTTGTCATTGGAGTAACTTTTGCCTCTACAAACCAAATTGCTTGCTGACAAGGTCACTGCATCCTATGTAAATACAACTAAAATTGTGAGCCCTAGTTTTGGAGGAAAAAACCAACCATTAGGACACTGAAGCAATGAGGGGTCTAAATTATAAGATTTACACATTGCCCGATTATTTAGAGAATAAAAGATGAGATTTTTTGTTTTGGCCATCTTATCTGGTGTCATAAATGGTGCAGGGCACCAATATTTGAATTGTGTAAATTTTTGCTTTTTATGAAAATAATTTAATTGTCTAAAATATTGTTACATATTCTTTTATCATTTAAATATGGCACCCCTATTGAAAACAAATGTTTAAATCCAAGGAACCAATGTTATCGCGTGGTGATCGTCACGCTGATTAAATTGCATTTGCGTGACCAACGCGGCCAGGCATGGCCCGTAAAACTACACCGCGTAATTGCTGCCCGCATATCCATCTATACCAGTTAATGGATAGCGGAGCTTTGACCTAAACCAATCAATTTTGTTAAAATGATAAACCAAGCCCACTTTTTTACTAAGAATTGAAATTATTTATATTTGTCAATGTGTGAAAAGGAGGGTCAATACAATATCAACTGAATGGGGGTTATACAATTAGGTTCTTATGGGATCCTGTTAAAAGAAAATACATTTCTTAGAGCTGACATTCCCTCTCTTAACTGAGGTTTTGTTTCTCAGCCAGACATTTCCTTTTCCCATTGAAGGGAGTAGGTACCAGCAAACTATATTACTGAGTTCTTTATAATGGAAGAACAGAAAATGCCAAGAACGATAGCAAGAAGTAGTCCAATGCAGGCAGCAACGATGATGACAATAAGAACATCTGATAGCCCTGACCCACCTGCAGTGACATCTGGTCCATTGTCTACAGGTACAAGACCAGAAAATAATCATTGGGAGATATGGAAAGAGATATTAGTTAAAATATTAAACAAACAACATCCTGTACACTTTTCCCATCAAAATCATTCATCAATAATTTACCAATTAAAACTCCAAAGTCAAACCAGTATTAAGGGATATGAAGGAACGGAGTTTATTATTGCCCTTATCAAGTAAGGTACTCTCTTAAATTAATGAATTTCTGGCAAAATCAAGGACGAAGATCATCACTTTTCTGTGTTTTGCCAAAACAATCACAAACTCCAGGATCCCAGCACCGATCCAAGGATGAATCTTAACCTGTGGTATTGGGACCATGGGGCTGCTTATGCCCCCAGCGGGGGTCCCAGAGGCAGAGCCCTAGCTGGGAGTTCAGAGGGCAAAGCACCTGGAATATAATGCATTTTTTCTGAATGCACATTTTTTAGACCCTTGGCTTATGGATTGCACCCCTGGTCTACGTGTAATGATACCATGGTGCTCAGCACATAATAAGTATACTTTGTAAATATTAAAAGAGTTCCTTTTTGAGCATAATTGCAAATAACAATATCAATGTTCATAACTTTGGATTAAAAATTCACTTGGTATATTTCTGAGTTAGCCACCTTTCCTAAGGACTAGCAGATCCTACCTGTATTTGTATCCCCAACTCGTCTGGCCTTGTTGTGTGTTCACCTGCCATGGCAGGAGCAATAGCAACATGTTGCCGACGTCCATAGCATGTGTAAGGACCGCGGGCCAAAATAGGTCCATACGGTAGACAAAGACACTGTGTGTCGAAACTGCTTGGTTACTTGCGGTCACATTTGCATACACATGGGAAAATAGCCAGGGATCGATTAAGGATCGACCAAGACAGACCCCCCGCCACTGTGTCTCAGTGCAGCTCCAAAGGGGCACGTTAAGAAACTTGAATGAGTTGCCAGTTGTGCATGTTCTGCTAATTTTGAAGCAAGTTGAAGGTATGCATGTATGTAATAATCGTGTGATACTAAATGTTGCATCCCAGTTGTGTTTTGTATTCTGTGAACATATGTATCCAAAACATATTTTATCATAAATGTTTTTTGGAATCGATCTATACATTGGGATTCTTCTTTCAAATGTATGTATATGGTCAAGGCATTCATATGTTTAGCTCGGTCAACAAATCAGTTTTTTCGCATATGAATTTACAAGTGCAAGTTACATTTTGTTACCATAGGTTAATCAATTGTGTTAGTTCCTGAAGATGTTTCAAACATAATAAACCACTTAAAAATATGACTCAAATGACACTTTTAAAAGCGAATAAAATAGTGGCCATATTTATGAGTTTTATAACAAATAAGCTCAATGAGAACGCATGTTATTTATTCATTAGGATTTTTAAATTTATTTTCGCTCTTCAGAAGTTTGTATTTTAGCAGTTAACAGAACTAAATAGTGATAATATTGTAAAATAGCCATGTTCATGTGGTCATTATGCCTTGTTCATCCAGTGTTTTACCATCCAAGTTAATTTTATTTCATATTTACACTCGGCAACACTAAACACCACTCCCACCAATGGGAGCAACTAGAGTACAGATTGGCCTTGGCCTGCATGCGGTAAACTAATATGGTGACCTAATTTGTTTGATGTAAATCAAATTTGGAAGTGGGATTGAACTTGAATGTGGGCATTATCAACGTTGGAAATAGACCGACAGTCCAAGGTTAGCGAGACATAATGGGCCCGGTCCTAACACCGTGCAAGCACATGCTGTATTATAAAGATTGTGTCCGTTGGTTGTCTGGTAGTACCATTATGAACAGAATAGACGGTAGATCAAATCAATATATCAAGAATATGGTAGAAAATATATGGCGTTCAATGTATCAATTGAAATTAACTTTACACATGTGGCTCAACGTGGTATCAAGTGTTGAATTGTCACAAAAAATTGGCCTCCCGCATCTGAACTTTTCACAGACCCTTGGATATCAACCTCGGGTAATATTAAGAGGGTCATAAGATTTGAGTATCAATAGGACTAAATATTTGGGGTGAATTTAAAAAAATCTTTTTACCCTGAAGCGGCAAACCGGAAGAAAGATTTTTTAAACTCATATTTAAAATCTTAACATAGGAACTTTTAAAGCGACTCATAATTTTCCGAGGAATGGTGCCCTCAATTTTCTACATATCATGGTTTTTTTCATATACACAATGCTTGTCCACATACTATTCACTGTGTGAAATAAGGCTAAGCTCAAATATATATGTCCTTCATAACGAAAATCACAACTTTGTTATAAAATTCCAGATCCGATAACACTATAATAAATGGATTCGGCATCAAAACATAAACTCTGATTCATCTCAAACTATGTAATTATGGTATTTTTAGTGACTATCTTTTAGTTCTATCTAGTTGAATATTTGTAATTAATACACCAAAAATATTATTTAACATCTCTGACCCTATAAGATAATGTTACACATGAAAAAACAATACAGTATGAATCCCTATACACGACCCAGGACCTTTGACAGCATGTCAACTTCCTTAAATTCAGTCCTTTAGTGTATTAAGTGGTTTAAAATTAGTAAACTGTTTAGTAACAGGAACATTTTTTTGACGGACCCAATTAGCCCCAAATAGCATTTGCCCTCAACCAGTGGCGTAACAAGGCCTGCCCGCTCTGAGGGGGCAGAATTTCCCCGGCTTGGGAAATTTTTCCCTCTCGGGGTTCACAAGGCCAATTTTTTTCCCGGTCAGAGGGCTAAAAAACGCTGATTTAGCATGATTTTTATGCAAATTTTTTCCGCCGCCGGCGCAAAGTCTCAGGGAGGGCACTGTGGCCCCCCGACCCCCCTCCGTTATGGCCACTGGCCCTCAACCTCTTTAATGTTTCACTTATTTCCATCCCACCCAATGATCATTGTTACCAACTTGTTTTGAAATGAACAATTCTTTCGAAATAGGGAAATGTTAACCAAATTACAAAACTTTAAAGGTGGTTGTGTGCCGATTTATGTGTATGTGGTTCTCTATTTGATAAAATCCCTAGCACTTGCACACATCCCATCACGTACCGTGGGAAGCAACTTGTGGTTTTGATCATATGCAGATTGCTTTTGCAAAGCCTATTCAAACCTGGTGCTAATATTGTTGTTAACCCACTAAAACAATGCTTTTTTTTTGTTTATATCTTGGGAATGAAATGGAGTTGAGGGCTCAAATTTCAGGACGACAATGAGAAAAATCGGCCTTTTCCTTTGATATCACAATCGATACTACTTCCGGGTAACTCAGGGGGTCCAATAAGACGATCGGAACACGCACCTTTAAATGTCCCAATACATACAAATATCACAGGTACATAGAAACTGTGTTTTTTAGTTTGCTTCCGGTCACAGAGGCAGACAAATCATTTTTTGCCCTCCCCACTTGGAATGGAATGACCCCTCCGAAGAACAAACACCATTAATTTGACAAATTTCAACAAAGTTGTACATATATAATGTTTGGTTGAGTGTATGGGTGGGCGGATGGGCGGGCCGGCATGCGGGCAGTGGGGCGGGGCGGCGGCAGGTGGGTGGGCGGGCGGGGGGGGGCCAGGTGGGTGGACAGGCAGGTGGGCAGACAGCACAGATAGGTAGCAACATACAGAAATTACAGCACAGTTCCCCAGACCTGCAATTAAATTTTTTGCTCATATAAGCAAACCATGTCACAATAATCAATTGAAATTTGAAAATAAACTGTTTTGGGTGGGCACTATTATAACTACTACTGCTCAAATCCAAAAAATACCAAACTCACCTTTAACATTTTATTACTAGTGTTTTTATAATATTAGCTCCAATAACATTTGTTTAAGGTCCGTGATCTTATTCAAGACTACTATACGGCCAATTCTCTACCAAACACCTTGTTGGAATTTACTGGAATACGGGTACAGTGTAATTATTTTCCGGCTCAATTATGGACTGTTTTTAAAATTATATTTATAACACCAACTTATTACTTAATTATATCCATTGATCACTGATGATGTTCAACCCTAGGCTTCTACCATTCAAGCATTTTCTTGAATTAAAATGTACACATTTTTGTCATGGTTAACGAAACACAACAACTGCCAACCATAAATTCAAGGTCACAAAGCAGAAAAAATAAATAACAGCAGAAAGAAATTTGAATAACACAGGGTAGTTGATGTGAGTTCATATGGAGGTGCAGACCCTACTGAACTGCTTGAACTTCATATCAACGTAATAATAAAACATAATGCAATAAAGCACTCTACAACAGCAGGCTGGTATATTTTCTTGGCAACATGTACAGGGTTCCTGGAGTACGACCGCGAAGAAATGTTCAAGATGCTGGGCATAATTTGGGGTTAATTAGGAATGCAAAAAATCAATCCCAAATGTTTTTAAGATGATTTTAATTTAAGATCTAAAACAGAGCTTTGACATAATTTCTGTTTAAGATGTGCAACGAGAGATTTTATACCTATCTGTTGTCCCTAAACAATTGACAGTGCTGATTTTTTGCCCTGACGTAAAGCTGTCCATCGAAATAATCCTCATCCCATCTGAACGGATTGGCGGAGCAATGTTTCTTTGGTATAAAAATTGTGAAATTCCAATAATCTGTGTGTACAGGAGCAAATACAAAATTCAGCCTAGATTGTTTTAATTGAAATATAAGCATATCAAAATCAACATCACCTTTTTTTTCTCTAATTTAAGACATTTCTGTAGCCAAATACCAGGTAATAAATCTATTGAGTGTCCCTAATCTATATGAAATACTATTCATGACACAATATTCGAGTGCCTCAACATACTCCTGGTTGAATCTTTAAAAATTTTACATACAAAATTTAAGATCTTGAGCTTTGTGTTTTTCTTTTCAAACCTTTTATTTTCAATTTTAAATATACTTTCTAAATTTTTCTAATACATGAAATTTGCATTTGTAGGGGTCACATCAAATAATTTATCTTGTCCCCCCTGGGAAGAGGGATATTTGGGAAGGGAAAGCAATTTTTTTGGTAGTCAAACGGGGTGAGACTTGTGAGAAAGAAAATATAGATTTACAGAACTAACATATTATTAT
>JAMKCH010054516.1:0-22693 GCA_023653785.1 Ophioderma brevispina | reverse complement strand
CGCAATTATTTGGTATCTGATAGAAAGGATTTTGGGTCACTGCCAGTAGCACGTCGCGCAGAATGGTCCCTCTGTTTACATTGACCAAACAAAAGTCCATCGTCTGTCAGGAAGACTCTCATTTCTTTCCTCCTACAATTGCAGATTCGGTAGAAGAGGCTATCAATCTAGAGCTGCTGTGGGTGCTCCTCCCTGGATTTTTTCGAAATCCTTTTTCGGCAAGCACTTTAAATCTGGGGTATAGATTCTCACATAGCCAGGAAAGTGGGCTAGGACTAGTAGGAAGTGCAGATGGCGTTTCGACATTGTGGAAATAGTCAAATCCTTTTCATGCTGTTATTGGTTTCATCCAATCTAGTTTGACAAATTTCATTAACAAGCAAATCAAGCATTTTTTTATATTTTTACTATTTTTATATTTTATTCATAAGTTGTCGAAAACCTGTGTCCATATGGGTCAGGTTAGGGAACCCCTGAATGTACTCGGATTTCGTGAAAAAAAATGTGGCATCTTAGTTCACTTTAATCTAAATTCTTGACCCTTCTGTACAGTACAACTATGATGGTCATCAAACCTGACATTACCAAAAGGGGTAATGAATTGAAATAATTTCGAATTAATTATAACCGAATTTTAAAGTCTTTTATCTTGCAATAACCCCTCATTTGACTTAATAAAAAACGCGATCCTACTATCCACTGTACTCCTCTTTTTTAATTTTTTCCAAAAAAAAAGTACCTACACATATACCCACCCTCGATAAATATATGAAATGACACCAATATAATCATCCCTATAAAACCTCCCTTTTAATGAATTTAATTTAATTAAATAAATAAACCGCTTTCATAAAAAAAAAATCTGTACTTTTTCTTGGAAGTTGGGGGGAGTAAAACCATTGTTATACTTGTTTTGTTCATAATTGGTTAATGTAGAATTGGGAAGTATAAATGCTAGCTAAACGTCATCCATCAAGACCGGTTCCAGCCGTACTTACTCCAAAAAAAGGTACAAAAACTACTTATTTGGGTCTGCTGAAACATTTAAAATGCCTGCATTGTTATCATGAATAATAAAATAATACTAAAAATAATAATTGCATTTATATGGCGCTGCGCTTTAGCAGATACACGCTCCTTACGCAAATACATAAAATACAAAATATATAAACATGAAATACAGCAAACTACTGTTTACTAGAAGTTCATATTAAAAACAAAATTTTAAATACCGGGAATACCTGTTTTTCAGGAGCCATTTGAAGAGACATATGGCATGAAAAATATTCAGACCTAATGAAATGGACCGTTACTATCACTACTACTTCCACAATTTGAAAACAATTTGTGGGGGGGGATGTTTACATTTCTGTAAAAACCGTAAACAAGGCGGTTCTCGAACCACAATTCTCGCCTGCTTTTCTCGCTACTGTAACAAAAGCAGCACACCAGAGGTGCAACTGTGCAAGTCCAGGGTGTCCCCAAAAACGTTGTGCAAGCATATAACTCTATCCCAATTGCTTCTCCGCTAGGTTTTACTTCCACTATTTCAATTTGCCACCACCCTAGGGGTCACAACATTTTTCACTGTGGAGAATATTAATCTTGAAAGTTGAAACACCCCCACGTGCATAAGTCAGATGTTTAGGAGTAAGCACCCCCCTGTTTTGCATTTAATCGATTCTTTTTACTTCCTGCTCTTCATTTGACACCAACCCAGGGGTCACAACATTTTCCATAGTGGAGATATTAATCTATAGAATCCTCAAAACAAGAGCATAACTAAGATGTTTAGGATTCCACACCCCCGGTTTGCATTTTGATAGTATTATTTATACCTCTCACTCTTTCAGTTGATACCACCCTTGGGGTCACAAAACATTTTCCGTTGTGGAGATATAATCTTGTAATGTCCCCCACATGAGCACAATAAGAGACGTTTAGGAGTAGCACCCCGGTTTGCATTTTAGTATTAATATACTCTTCTCACTCTTTCATTCATTTGATACACCACAGAGGTCACAACCTTCTGTTAGCAGTTTTGTCTAGTGCATACCGTAGATTCGAGTGAATAAAAGGCTCTTTGATTGGTCATACTGTGAACTTTGTATTATGGGACCTACGGAACATCGCTTGCATAAATGTACGAATTTCTAGTACATTTAGTCGAGGTGGTGGACTCTTAGTTCTCGATTTGGGCGGTACAGGATCTCCGTATTATAATCACAACTGCAAAAAATAGACATTTTTTTTTAAAGATAACCAACAGATGGATAAATAGCAAAAAAGCTACAGGGTTTTTTGGACAGGTTCATGTTTAGAATTAAAACTAATCAAGGTGTTTTTAAATTTCAAACAACCGCTGCTTATTCATGTGAATCGATCAACCTTTTTAAAAAATTAACCACAACGTGTTAAAAGAAAATTAAACAGCTTGTTTAAAAGTTCAAGCATCAGTTGTTTACATTTTAAACAAGTTGTTTAATTTTTATTTGAAAACAAGGTTATTTAAGCGATGACCAGGGTAAAAAGCAGCTGGTTAAAGAATTGCTAGTTGTTTAAATAATGTTTAAAATTTAACAACCTTGTTTAGGACAAAATGTTTGTTTAAAAATTTAAAACACCACCGCAACTTAAACAAACCCCCCTCTTTTGACAAAATAGCAAACACACTAATTTTAAACACGCCCCCCGTTTTCCTCTAAGGTGTTGACGGTCTTAAATCAAGAGAATACCTAAGGCAAAAAAGTTTGTTTCCAGTAGGCCGTGTGCATTTGATTTTGAAGCACCATTTTAACAGCTTTCCATGTTCTTTAATTACTGAGAAAAACTTTGCATTTTTAAACAAAATGCCTCAGAGATAGAAAATTTCATTTTTTTTTTTTTTTGAAAAAAATATTTTTTAGCGTGATCCCAAACGATATTTTTAAACTATTATTGTACAGTCAAAATCTGATTGCGACTGTTTGACTTGACTTGACGGTGATTTGGGCCGTTTCTGGGGAAAACTCCTTGAACAAAGCAATTTCGCAGTTAGGTTTTTTGACTACTTATGGAAACAAACTGGATTTTTTCATGCAATCCAGGCAGAATATTAATCCTGAATTGACCAACACACACTTGAAGTCGGTACACAGTTATTATTGTTGTGTATACAGCCAATCCATCCCTGTTTAAACTTCTCCAGCTTGTTAATGTACTGGCTGGTGAGTTCAAGAGTTCATATTTCCATGCATGGCAAGTGGTCAGGATATACATTATCCCTACTTGCACCATATGTGAGAGTGACTTGCCCTGCTGCACTAATGAGGACTATTAGTCTAACTAAAGGTAGCTATGTTACAGTTTTTCTGATTGGTCAGGGTCGCGTGCCAAATTTTGCTTGACAATTAAACTGTAGAATGATTCTCTTAGCCAATCATATCAAAATAATATTCCAATGTTATAATATACAATTGTGGTACAGATTACATTGTTTTGTTATGTATATTTTAACATGAGAGCATGGAAAATATTCATTACAGTAGACTAATATGTATGTGTTGCGTTGGTAAACCTGTGGGACACACTTTTGTACAGCAAGTATGACAGATATTACTTACCCCCCCCAACCCCAATAGTGATTTGCCCTTTGCACTAGATAAGAGTTCCCTTTAAAGGGAAGTAGGTAACCATTGTGAAATTTGGTGTTCCATGCAATTGCGATTTCTACCTCAAAAACAATACCAGATATTGATAGAAAAAGTAACATTTGTTAAACTGAATGTTCTTTGTTTCACAATCAAGGTGATCATTATGATTGATGCCGCCTTGCACTAGATCATTTACAATATAGTGTTACAAAACTAATTGTGTTTCATTTCACAAAATTGTGCACTAAAATGCAGACATGAATTGTCCTTTTTAAGGACTGTTTGTTTTGCAGAAGTTTGTTTTTTCCATCGGGTATTTACAGCATTGTCGGGCAAAACACATACGAACTAAGTCAGGCAAATCCAGTCTGGACCATTTTACATGCTTAATAACCTAGCGGCCCAATTAGCAATCATTTGACCCACACGTGACCAAAGCAAATGTGAGACATTTGTGTGCGAAAATAACACGGAATTGTCAGCCAGGTACCTGGCAGGGAAAAAGTGTTGGTAGACAGGGGCTCGCATACGCATCACAGATATAGCTAAGTCGTGGTTCAAAAGTCCTCCACACCCATTATTAATTCCCCTCTCCATATCTATAAAAAATACGTTATGAATTTCTTGATGAGCGGAGGAGGCACACTTGCATGGTGCAAAGCACCAAGAACTTGTTCTTGGAAGGTCTACAAAATATTAATCGGTAACCAGACAGTAAGCAATAATTTATGGGATATGACGGTTCCAAAGCATGCACAATTTCCACCCAATAGGTCGACGGGTATAACGAATTTCATATGTGATAGGGTTGACACTTTACGTTCCTCGGTCAGTGCTCAAATGTACAGTGTGTTGCTTTTTCAATCATGTGCACTGCATTTGAATTGAAATACTCTTCCAGCTTTAATACATTACGCCCAATAAGAAAGTCAACGACAATGTTCCTGGCTCCATTTACCATTATTGCACAAGTGAAAAACATTAACAGATCTGCCATCTGAACTGCTTAGAGTAAAAGCAATCAC
This sequence comes from Ophioderma brevispina, assembly GCA_023653785.1. NCBI lineage: Eukaryota > Metazoa > Echinodermata > Ophiuroidea > Amphilepidida > Ophiodermatidae > Ophioderma > Ophioderma brevispina. Next base: position 18,036 of record JAMKCH010054516.1, on the reverse strand, counting down.
ACTACACTAAAACTGTAGTACTTGCCAGATGCTTCTTGATTGGGCTCCAAAAAGTAGCTTATAGCCGGAAGCGAACAATAAAGACGAAGTGCCAATTTAGGTCTTGTGACCCCCATGGTCAAGTTGACCATGTATATGCAGTTCAACACCACATTTTTGGATGATGCTGATTAGAAAAGGATTTGGGTTTCACTGCCAGTAGCAAGTCGCGCAGAATGGTCCCTATTGTACAGTGACCAAACAAAAGTCCATCGTCTGTCAGGAAGACGTCCTCATTTCTTCCTCCTACAATTGCAGACGGTAGAATAGACGAGGCTAGCACCATCTAGCTGCTGTGGGGTGTCCCCTGGATTTTTTCGAAAATCCTTTCGCCAGCAATTTAATCGGTTAGGACTTCACCAATAGCCAGGAAAGTGGGATAGGATAGTAGGAAAGTGCAGATGTCGTTTCGATCATGTGCGAAAATAGCAAATCTTTTTCTGGCTGTTGGTTCATCCAATCTAGTTTGACCAAATTGTCAGTAACAAGCAACATCAGCATTTTTTATATTTTATATTTTATATTTTACCTCATTTCCTCAGTGAAATTTTAAAAAAAAAAGGTGTCAGATGGGTCAGGTTAGGGAAAACTCCTGAATGATAACGGATTTCGTGAAAAAAATAGTGGCATATTTGTTCACCCTTAATCTTAATTCTGGACCTTCTGTAAGGACAACTATGATGGTCATCAAACAATGACACCTAAAATCACAAACGCGGGTAATGAAATTGAAAATAATTTCGAATTAATTATACCGAATTTTGAATGCCTTTTATCTGCAATTAAACACATCATTGATTAATAACGCGTATACTCCAGCTGTATCTCCTCTTTTTAAATTTAAGTACCGACACAATACCCTCTTAATATATGTGAAATGACACCAATAACAAACTTCTACACTTATAAACTCCCTTTAATGAATTAATTTAATTAAAATAAATATTAAACCGCAGTTTCATAAAAAAAACACTATCTGTACTTTTCTTGGAAGTTGGGGGGAGTAAGTTTTAAAACCGTGTTATATTGTTTTGTTCAGACAATTGGTATGGAGAGCATTGGGAAGTAAAATTCTACGCTCATTGCATCCAGACGGTTCCAGCCGTTTACTCCAAAAAAAAGGGTACAATAAACTACTTATTTGGGTTACAGATTTAAATGCCTGCAGTGTTATCATGGACTAATAATAATAATAATAAAAATAATAATTGCCATTTATTATGGCGCTGCCGCTTTACCAGAGAACAAAGATCCCTACAAGCAAATACCAAAAATACCAAAATTAATAATTAAACATGAAATATCAGCATATACCTGTCTTACTAGGAAGTTCATATTCAACAAATTTTAAATACCGGGAAAATACATGGTTCTCAGGCAGCCATTGAAGCGACATAATGGCATGAAAAATATTCAGACATAATTGGAAAGGGACCTTTACTGAAATCACTCCAAAATTTGAAAACAATTTGGATCTGTGTACATGTCTGTCAAAAACCAGTAAACAAGGCGGGTTCCGAACCACACAGTATCGCATGCTTTCGCGCTAACTGAAGACAAAAAGCAGACAACACCAGAGCTGCAACTGTGCAACGTCCAGGGTGTTTCCAAAAAGTTGTGTTAGCAGATAAACTCCAATTTCTAAGCTAGTTTTACTTCCCAACTATTATTTGACACCACCCTAGGGCGCACAACATTTCACTGTGGCTGATATATCTTGTGGAAAGTTGATATCCCCACCAACGAGCATAAGTCAGAGACGTTTAGGAGAGTCAGCACCCCTTGTTTCTGCATTTATAGTATCTTTACTTCCTCTGCTCTTTCATTTGACACACCCCAGGGGTCAACAATCATTTTCATCAGTGACGATACTTAATCATGCAGACAGTCCCTCAACAAGAGCATAAAGAAGATGTTTAGGAGTAGCTCCCCCCGGGTTTGCATTTGATAGTATGTTATACCTCTCACTCTTCACTTTGATCCCACCTAGGGGTCACCACATTTTCCGTTGTGGAGTTAGTAATCTTGAAATGTCCCCCCACATGAGACCAATCTAAGAGACGTTTAGGGAGTAGCACCCCGGGTTGCATTTATATTCTTAATACTCTCTCACTCTTTCATTTGCTACCACCAGAGACGGCAAACATCTCTCCATTGGGAGGATCTTACCCAAGAGATGCTTTAGGATGTAGCACCCAGGGTTGCATTTATATTATTCTTTATTTCCTTGCTCTCATTGACACCACCCCCACCGGGGTAACAACATTTTCCATTGTGGAGATTATTCATCATGAAAAGGCATGGACAACCAATCCCTTAACAATTCACTCAAAATTTAGTTCACAAATACTGAAATTTATTCAAGTTGGCAACACTCTTTTTGAAAAAATCCTGTGACCACATTTGAAATTGAGTACCTACAGGCCAGAAACAGAAGTGAAATGCCCCAATTTTGAGTATTTAACATTTTCCAAGAATGAAACGGCTGGCATAACCCACAAAGACGACCCAAGGCAATACACTAGAAAAACCATTTCAATGACACGTGGGCACTGGTTACGTATATTGATGTTGTTAATACCCCTTGTTGTGGTACTACTCCCCCCTTTCCTTTCTTTGATAAGTCTTCTTGTTTTTGTACACTTTGTTCTTGTTACACACCAAATCACAAACAGCCCATATACTTGCCATAAACACCCATGCCGACCTTTCAACTTCATGGTAAGGTAAACAAATCCTTAATCAATATTCTTTTTGAGGTGTTGTAGTCACAGAACTTATGACACACCTGAGGCCAAATTTGGTTGACCAATGGACAAGCAGCTTAGCACTTAGTTGCAATTTAAAATAATCAAAGAATCGCCCCCTGTCAGGGCCCACATCGCCATTTTGAACACAATTAGAGTCACCCAAAAGATTCGTAACATTTGAAATCGTAGTCTCATGGTTTAGCGACGGAATTTTGCATATCAATGTACCATTTCAGCGAGACAGCAATTTTTACGCATATTTTAATTAGTTATCAATGCATCCAAAAAATGCCCCTTTAATTGACCCCACAGCATGTGAACACAATTTTGATTCACACCAAAAGCATAACCGGTATAGAAGTCTCAGTAGCACAAAGGAATTTGCATATCCAATGTACCATTTTAAGCGCTACAAGCCACTTATCTGCCATATTAATTACGCATCAAGTGCCATTCAAATCCAATGCAAATTTAATTGGCCCACATGCAAGTTGACCCAATTATGATTCACCACAAAAGTGCATGGCATACGTTATTATTTCATGTTGCGAAGGAAATTTTCCCATCAACAGGACCGTTTAAGAGATTACAGTAATTCTGCATATGTAATTAGCTCATTTGCATACCTAAGCCGCACCATATTCGCACTTTCCAAATTGCAAGAAAGATGCGTATCGTAGGAGCTTCAGTGCAGTGAAGGAATTTTCCTATTCGATGTACCTTTTCAAAATTTATAGCAATGCGATGATTTTTGCATCATTAATTAGCTCATTTGCAGTACTTAATGTGCCGAAATACGCCCGAAATCTTATCAGTTTGAGAACTCTCCCGCCCGCTCCTTTCCACCAGTTACATCATTGATAGGGAGGACGCTAGGACCAAGGTCAAACATCCATCGTTTGACACCTACAGAAAAGGTTTGACACATTTGGCTAGCTAGTATGGACCCTCTTACCAACGCTAGGTATGTTAGTACTCTTCAAATTGTGGTGGAACTTTTTCAAAGGGGCCAATTAAGTTGTACACAGGGGTCAAACTTTTAAACATGGCACCAATCATGTGGAAATGTATGCCATAGTTCCGTCTCCGTCACTAAGGCTTCCCACAAAATGTATAGTTTTACCAACGGATTGACCACTGGTTTTTGGAGCTTATAGGCCCCCGTAATGGCCTAAAATGGTAAAAAAGGTCATTCCTTGGTACAGGGGTCAAAAATCGGAAGTTGCTCAATTTGTTGAAAATGGATTAGAAGTTGTTCATCTAGCTTAAATGTGATCCAAAATCAAGGAATAGTTTGTACCATCTTGCAATGTATTAGTACCAGTTATGGGACAAATAGGGGCATAGGTCAACACTACCCAATTGGTGTTTGCTTGACTCTTTGACACTTATCTCGTAACTAGTAAGCATTTAAACATAATACAAAAACTAAACTTTTATGAGTCACACCTAACCCCTTCAGGCAATAACTGCAAGTATTTAAAATATACAGATTTAACGCGAATGTTGACCCCTTGTACAAATTGAAATTGAACCATTTTTACCATCCCTTTACAGTTTTACCTTATAACTCCACAACCAATGGTCGTATCGCGTGCGTACAAACTATACATTTTTGGCAATCCTTATGATTAGATGGACCAATATGGCATACATTCTCAACGTGATTGGGGCATTTTAAAGGTTTGACCCCTGTGTTAAACTTAAATTGACTCAGCTTTGACAAAAGTATGATACCACAATTTGGAGGGGTGAGAGTACTATCCATACATAGATTGATGAAGAGGGTCCAAACTAACTACCCAAAGGTGTCAAACCTTTTCTGCTAGGGGGAGGTACCAACGCAACTCCTAAATAACAGGCCACCTATGATATCTGCTCCCTCCTCCTATTATACGCCTTACGGAACTCCAGAAAACCTTTGTACACAAGCATTTGAGCGGGACAATTCGTAATATGAAATTAGACTACCCTTAATTAGCATATTTTACGCCCAAATCAATCAGGTCGAGAACTAAGGGACCCGCTGTTTCCACAAGTTAATGAATGTTCACGAAGTTTAACACGGTCTGATTTTAACCTATGAAAGTGTTTTCACGAAAAGTAAATTCACTTTTCCTTTAACAATGAGGGGTCACATCAAATAGTAGTCCAAGTACTTAAGCTGAGTTAAAGAAAAAAACTCCAGGCCAAACGTCGATCCAAATGTGTGTTGCAGTTGTGGAAAGCACGCACATGTCAATGTACACTTTGTATGTGACATCATTGACCTCCTATTATTTACCTGTATGGGAAGGTTATAAGGTATCCCCAAAAATGTTCTTGTGCTTAAGGTGACTTCGACCCTGTAAAACAGGTGTTCACTATAGGATAGTTAAGAATCAAAAACTTACACCCCTTGTTTGAGAAGTCTTAGACTTTAGTTTCAAAGTTTTTAGATCAATTTTAAGTGATTTGTCTCCATTGAACCACACCAGTGAACAATTTGAGTGCTGTTACAGGCGCTATAAGCTTGATACTGCATTTGAACACATCCCTCTAAGCGCTTGCTAATGTATGTAAACATCTTACAAGTACATTCATTCGTGCTCTTACGGACTCCAGATAACATCGTACCCAATTCACTTGAAACGGTCGGCGGGCAGACAGACAGCTGACAGACAGAACAGACAGACAGAAAAAATGATTACTAAGTCCCTGGCGGCCAACAAAGTTCAGGCCGAGACCTCAAATAAAGCAAGAACAAGGTTTGTTGGCAGTTCGTGGAAACTTCCCCTGCCACGATGAGGAATAAAAACCTCAAAAGTCGTGACTCCCTGCCCGAATTTACAATGTATAGGGCTAGGTGGTTTGACACAATTCAAATGCATTCAGACCAGAGAATTTAGACATTGTACTTCAGGATTGTAGTAAGATATTGATCTGGCAGTGAAACGGTGGTGGATTATCCGGATAACCACATATACACATAGCAATGGGTCTCGAGCTGATGACAACATGCTTCAGTTGATAATGCTGGCTGTAATGTCAGCATCCTTGCACCTGAGAAGTGAAGCTTTGCAAGGAAAGTATTAGTTACTTTTCCCTTTTTACAAAATGGAAACAATCACTTCCACAAATTTGAAAACAAATGCTTCTTTAGTAAGGGTCCATCTGTATATTCGGGTTCAGCGATATCCTTAGAAAAAAAATGGTTGGAATCCGACTCGTGACGGTTTCCTGGTGTTAGAGGAATCGCTTGTTTTCCTATGGTACCCATAGCCACCTGTGGTGTATATTATTGCGAATTCTTAAGCTACGAACGGATTTACACGTAGAGTTATACGGGGCCATTACTAAGGCTAAGGTTAAGGTCGTATATAAGGGAATCTCAACTTGTTAATGTAAGTCGGGGGGACGAGACTGTTGATAGCGCGAAAGCGCCTTAACATTATGATGCCTATAATATCTACAAATGGATCCGGAGTGTCATAAATTATAAACCTTTGACGGACTACAATGGAGACCTGAGGGACAGAGTAGGAGTAGTTGAAAATATGCTTTTCTGGACATTCCATTAATCCATCTCACTCATTATTAACCACCCATGGTTTGCGTTGGAGATGTCCACCACAAATGGTTAACTTACACATCCCAATTTATTGCACAATTCAGAAATCAGCCAGATTATCAAATTAAAGGGCATGAGCAGCGATTTTGCTATCCAACACACATGGGGAAAAACCATATATTTTGCATTTTTGTTACTAGCATGGAATGTGCTAAACATAACCTGCCAACGTCGGTTCCGATTTGAAAACAAGCCGTATTAAAGACAAGGCACCCCTGCGTTACTTTTTATCTTATTCTGCAATTTTCCATAAGTGCGTATCAAAATACCGATTTGAGATAATAAAAGCCTTTCCGGCGTGAATATCCCAGGATTTTTAAGAGTGATATTGTGCAGTATGATCAATACAGTTTGGACTCAAACACAAACATTGTTGATCTTTGTTTATCTGTAGTGGTGTACACCACAATAGCTGTCAGGTGTAAGATTTGAAATGCCATCACTGTATGTCTATTGCGGGAGATGGTACGACAAATTTTGAAAACTTGGTTGTTTCTACATTAAAGCAGTTATTTGGAATTGTACATACTTATCCCGTGATTTAAGTTTAAAAAAATGTATTTCCACATTTTTTGATTTCTCTCGCATTATCGTTGCCAATCCCTTTAATACCAGCGTTCAATGTTGTTATATCTTTACAGGCCATTCGGTTCCTATTATAACACCAATGAATATTGAGCATTATAATGAATTACACGAAGCGGACTGATTAACACTGACATTGATTCACATTTGTTTGGTGTTTAATTTCATCTTATTTTGGCGGGAACGGAAAAATCTTTGCAAATTTTATCCACCTTTCATACCGGAGCGATAGAGATTTACAAATACGTGAATAATGTGTTGAGTATCAAAATTCACAGAACTTCAAGAAATCTAATAACAAACCATTCAACCTTAATGTCTCCTGGCGTTAATCCTAATGTGTTCACTTTTTTGGTTGCCATTGATTGACGAGAAAAACGCGAAGCTACTGACAAAAACAGGTCATACGAGTCACCGATATGTATATTGTTAAGTCATTAACAACAAAAGAGAGTATAAATTGAAGCAGTTTACCCTTTTAACAATGGAAGAAGCTGAAGACAAATATGTGGGAGTAGACCTTACGGGATATATTAATAAATGCGATTTTGATGATTTGAAACATCGAAAAAAATGCATCGAAAATTGTATTCGGTATTTTGGTTACTGGCTATATAGTGTAAAATAACCTGCAATTGGTTGGCTTGAAATACGTGAATAAAGGACCAAATAAGCAGTTCTTTTATCTGATTCGGTAAATTTCTATTAAGTGAGTTATCTCAAATTCCGGAATTAATTGAGATCAAAAACGCCTTTCCGTGTGAATATCCAGATTTTAAACGCGTATATTGTGCACTAGGACAGGTACAGTTCGACCTCAAACACAAATAACTATTGATCTTGTTTTATTATGTACTGGGGTAACACCAAACCAGTGTTTTAGTGTCTGTATATAGATTTTGACGTCTGTCTCGCTGTATCCCAATGCCGGGAGACGGTCTTTATGACAATTTTTCTCAAATTTTTTCACTATTTGATGTTTTTTGTTTTATACGTTAAAGTATATTATGGAATGGTTAAAGAGTGATCTTGATTATTTAAAGCTTCAAAATGAATTTCCACATTTTGTATTCTTTCGCATTATCGCTGCTTATCCCTTTAGTGAAAGCAAATCAAGAGACCAAGAACCAGCCGAGAACGTAGAATAAAGGAGATTAACCTTAGGTGCTGGGAAAGCAAATGATGCTGAATTCCTTTTAAAAGATATTGCAATGGTTCACGATAGAAAACAGTTCGAAATCGAGTTTGGCTTGGCTTTGAATTGAGGGGACTACACTTGTACGAAAAAACAGTTCTTGATTTCTCATTGGGGCGTTTGCGGGCATACTGGGACGTGCCTGTATAGAGTTCAGTGCGAGTTGAATGGACGAAGTAGCGTGTAAGTATCGTGGACCAATTTGTGAAGTAAATTTGAATTACTTTTGGAAGGGGTGAAGGTCGTTCAATGGAATTTTTTTTTGCAAATAGTGGAGTGCTATACATCGCGTAATAATTAGGGGGGTTTACTTACAAGAAAAGCTTTGAAAGCGTTTCGGAGGTACCTAAAACCTGCCGGGGGGAAAATGATTGAACCGCACACAAAAAATCTCCTCTATCTATCTCTATCTCTTCTACTACAAAACAAAAGAACACCAAAAATTCTCTCTCTAGGTTGATAAATTTGTCATTTGGAAAAGATGAAACAAAGCGGCTTTTAGTTTTCCACGTCTTTCTTCCACATGCATGTGACCCGTAAATCTGCAAGTCTAATTGGTTTTTAGTCCTCTCTTTCTTGATGATTCATCAAATTATTTCCTCAAATTTACACAAGTACTAAAGTCTTCTATTACAATGTTCTAAATAGTTGATGAGCAAAAATGTCATCAACATATGGCAAAAGCTTCAAGCTTGACCGACAAATAATTTACCTTTCAATATGTTCAATGCTTGATGAACGGAATTTTTAAAAAAAAATGCGGCTGTAGCAGCTAGCAACTTGTGTACAGCAATGACCTACGGTCGTCGACTAAGGTATACAACCAAAATGGGCAAGCAGCAAGTTGCTTGTCGCGGATTGACGAGAAGTAGCTTAAGCAATTGCATTGGCTAGGTGATTATTTTGTCGAAGTTCTGGACCACGCTTTTAAACGTGGGAACCCGTAATGAATTTCAAATCAACGCGTGTCTGAGGAGTGAGCGGCTCCTGCAAGTTCGGGCAGCGTTATCTAGCCGATACGTACCTTCTGAGCTTCGATATGAGGATTTCCAAAGACGATCATCTGAAAAGATGCAAACAAAACGTGGCAATGTGCCATGACCGTATTTCAAGATACTCAGTGCCTTCTAAAGACACTATCAAGTGATTTGCTAATCAGAAAATTCGAAAAAAAATCATCAAAATCAGATGTTTGAATGTATGTACTCAAAGTTACAGGTATCCTACATAACTGCAAATGATAGGACCTGAAGAAACCTAATAAGGAAAGAATCGGGGATACTTTTAGTCATTACTGTACGTTCGGACACTTACTACAACACGTAAATTGAATGGGGAATCGTATCTTGGAACACTGCCGTTTGTTTCCTGTTCTGTCAATTCTTCAGGTGGAAAAGGTTAATTATGAGAATTCTACAGACGTATCACTTCACTATGGAAGCTATTCCGGCCAAATTTCAAATATTTTCAAATCATGATAGTGTCTTTAAACATCAGGCGTATTGATAGAGTGGGTAGAGCCCATGTAATTTAGATGAACAAGAGTTATCTACAAACCAACAAGGAGAGATGTATTTAAATTATCAGGTTCATGTTTGAGATGGAGTTTTAAAGAGGCATTTGATTGTATTCAAAATGATACATACATAAAATGAAAAAAGTATAACTATTCAATGATGTAATGCTGAACCTTCAGCTTAATCATAGTCAAATGGGAGAGAATTCTATATTCCGATCTACTCAATTATATTAGCGAACGAGTCGTACTTGTGAACGTTAACGCCTGTAGACATGCGCTACTATGTCGAAGCACTATGTGGATTTCGAGACGCGTGAAATCAAACATTCACGAAGCGGCGTCGGAACTCAATCGCAATAGGCCTACGATAAAGCGTATATATCATAAAGTGTATATCACACATGACACTCGCAGCTAAACCAGATGTCGTGGAAGAAAAGAAAGGTTTATTTTAATATATATAGCAGAAACAAAATAGGTCCTACATCGTCGTGCCAGCGATCAAACTATAACTATTTTTAATTGTCAGCCGACAGAAGCTTTGGATTGGTTTTACATTTCCGAGACTAAGATCAATTCAGGCGTAAAGTGTTGAAATGAATTAGAGCTGCGTTCTTTGAAAATCATGTCGCTGCTCGTGCTGTGTCTCATGCAGTCGATCTACAAGGAGTTTGCCTACTGGTAGAATACATTTTGGTATATTTGTGGAAATGCATTAAAACAAGATGTTGAGAAAGAAGTCTAACGCATATTGATGGCATTAATGTAACAGATTATGCACAGGTTTTGTACGAATTACTTCCAAAATGAAAGATCTGATGGTTTCGTATTCTCCTCATATTTAGCTTGACCTTTGATATTTATAATGCAACCGTGTTATTTCTTTGGTTTTCTGATTTATTTTTCAACATAATTGCCTTTTAGTATTCTCTTCTCTATCTCTCCCTCCAGACTAGTGTAATATATGCTATTGTTGGGAGCGTTGTGAATGCACATATGGTATCACAGTGTATAAAGAACTGGAAAATGTGCATATGGTGTGCTTAAAAATGGCATTCGTTGGGACAATACCTGAGAAGACAAATCAATAGATCCAGACCCCCCTGACCACATTGTAGAAATTGATACAATATAAAAAAAAATACATTAAAAACTGTGTCAAATTTTGCAATTTATAGTGTTCATTTGGTTGTGTAACAAAAAACACGCGGTGTGTGGCGTTACGTAATGTGTGAGAATGTTTACATGTTTAGTGTGTCAATGAAACCGTAATGGTCCGACCCCATCGGCGTGAAGGAGAAGCTGAAGTGGTCTCCACAATTCTCCACTGGTGGGGCTTGGAGAAGTGCTTTGGCTCTTTATTAAAGGGTGCTGACGCAGAGATTTCGAAATAGAATTTTATCTAAAATAGTCATCTAGAACTAGACTCGATTTCGCGCTGATATAGGGACAACCTACACTTTTTTGCGGGTGAGAGAGGTTTGTGAGGGGCGCTTAACAATTAAACTTTGCAGCTCCTGTCCGTGCGTTCTAATATGTGTGCTTCTCGATCAATACGATGTGCGTGGACAAAACATGCGAGTCACTGGTAACAATTAACGTACGTTAAAATGTGAAATATCTGGATAAGGCAGGTGCGCTATCGAATCCTGAATATGGTAACAATAGACTTCGCGCTGTCCACACAGGTGTTGGGCATCATATTACTTTCAGTAAGTTACACTTAAAGACAATACCAATCACATGTACAAGAGTCAATAGGATGGTCCAACGTAGTTATTAAAAAAAAAACGTCTGAAAATTTTGGCCTAAACACATTAAAAACGCAAAACACAACTAGTCTTGTAATTAAGTCGCCTAAATAAACTTCTTTAAGCTTCTTAGTCCCCTAGAGAAATCGGTAAATTACCTTGTCATTGTACAGTTAGGAAGCAGTGTAGAAGGAATACAGTATAAACATAACGTGTATAGTGCTCTTAGGGCCTACCGCCTACAAATTCTTTCAATTATGGCTCCACGGTGGATACAGTGAACATGTGAAGGACATATTTTAATAAATCTGAGGCGTTTAATACTAATATCGTGTATACAGTGAAGTGATGCGAATGATTTATAAATCGTTTGTATTAAAACTGTACCAAAAATATCACGTCAGAAAAGTGCAGTAAACAAAATTAGTGTTGTCTGGGCCCTTTTCCTTTCAAGTCACCTTCTATTGTTGGGCAGCGAAGCGATTTCTTGGATAGATTAAAATGATTCTTCCTATTTCACCTAATGGATATGACCAAACTTTGCCCCAGGCTCCTATATCAGCACGCGAATCGATGTATAAGATAGGTCACCTAAAGCTTAAAGGGATTAGCAGCGATAACTTATAAAGTGTGTACAATTCCATATAACTACTTTAAAGTAGCTAAACAAAGTAGCAAATAGTGAAAAAATTTATGTATTTGAGGAAATTTGTCATACCGTCTCCCGCAAATAGACATACAGCGACGGCTTCTCAAAATCTACATTAAACAACTGATTGTGGTTTACACCAGTACAGAATACACAAAAATCAATAATGTTTATGTTTGAGGTTAAACTGTATTGATCATGGTGCACAATATCAGACTGAAAATCGGTGATATTCACCGGGAAAGACTTTTTTGATCTCAAGTCGGAATTTTGATACGCACGTATAGAAATTACAGAATCAGATAAAAAGTACTGCCTCGTCTTTAATACACGGATTTCAAGCCAACCACTTGCAGGTTATGTTCGCATATCCATGCCAGTAACAAAAATACCAAAATACGAATTTTGATGATTTTTTCGATGTTTTGGATTAGCAAATCGCTGCTAATCCTTTAACGGGATAAGCAGCGATAATTCAAGAGAATCAAAATATGTGGAAATACGTTTTAGCTTATATAAATCAAAGTATGTACAATTCCATATTATTACTTTAATGTAGGAACACAAACACTAAATAGTGAAAAAATGAAGTATTTGAGGAAACTTGTCATACCGTCTCCCGCAAATAGACATACAGCGACGGCTTCTCAAAATCTACATTAAACAACTGATTGTGGTTTACACCAGTACAGAATAAACAAAGATCAATAATAATTGTGTTTGAGGTCAAACTGTACAGGTCATGGTGCATAATATTACGCTTATAAATCTGGGATAATTCACACGGAAGGCTTTTTGGTATCAAGTCGGAATTGTGATACCCGCGTGTAGAAATTACAGAATCAGATAAAAAGTACTGCCTTATTTTTAATACACGGATTTCAAGCCAACCACTTACAGGTTATGTTAGTACATCTATGCCAGTAACAAAAATACCAAAATACGAATTTTGATGATTTTTTCGATGTTTCGGACTAAGTCTGCACTCACAAATAAACAAGTAACTTGTCGGGTGACCTTTTTCTAAGAATTGTTTTAAATGAAAACATACTGTCTGCACGTACTTCTGTTTGCCTATTTTAAAGCAAGACCAGGAGTGTCTCGGAACCTGCGGTGCATCATTCCCTGAATCTAGAACATCCAGATCTGAAGTAGGTCTCATACCGGCTGAGTACATTTTTATTTTGAATATTTATTTTATGTTATTATAATTTTTTTAATTTGATTTTTTTTAGAAATTGTTTTTTGTTTTGTTCATGGATTTTTTTCTAGATTTTTTTCAATCTTTATGTTAAAGGAAGTACTTCGTGATGTACAGCCTCGCCCCACTAAAAATATCAGATTTTGATATCATGTGAACGGTTGGCATAAGTATAGTATATGTGCCTAATCGTGGTGTACATCAGATTGGATCTACTTTAGAAGAAATTCATAATTTTGTATTACAGCATAGTGGCCTATGGGGTAGCGTAATTCTGGCATTCGCGCTTAATAACATCAAAACGCGCCATCAGAATCAACTAATATTTTGAAAATAACCTCTTCCTGAAAATATCTAGCGAGGCATAAAAATGAAGGTACTAGGATATATTTTTTTTCCTGGAATTTTTAATGTTTTTCTGGCCCCATTCCGCCTGTGTGCAGTAAGCATGTTTTAAATCAACCAATCACGGGCACGTGTTACGATCCAAACACGCGAGTTTGTGAGTGCGTTAGTAACGGCAAAACCCCGAGAAACAGAGGAAATAAACTCCTGGACAGATTATAACTTATGGCACGCTCCACGTATCAAATCATGGCGAGTTTCATGCGCTGTATATCGAGTTTACCCCGCTATATGTCGAGTTTACAGCGCTGCCTATCCAGTTTGAACTGTATGTGCCGAGTTTCATAAATCATGTCCAGAATAAATCATGTCCAGAATAAATCATGCCGAGTTTTAAAAAAACTGGACATGATTTTTTTCTCAACATGAGCAAACTCGACATGATTTTTTTCTCAACATGAGCAAACTCGACATGATTTTTTTTACACATACACCAAAAGGTCATGTCGAGTTTTCCCCATGTTGAGAAAAAATCATGTCGAGATTTTGAAACTGGACTTGATTTATGTCAAACTCACCATATAGAGAGCAAAACTCGATGTATAGAGGGCAAACTGGACATATAGCGCTGTAGACTCGACATATAACGCTGCACACTCGACATATGGCGAGGAAAACTCGATACACAGCGCGTGAAACTCGACATGCGCGGGAAAACTCGCCATGATTTGATACGTGGAGCGTGCCATAATAACTTGTCATCATCATCGGTCGCAGCAGGAGCAGTAGCAGCAGCATTAGCAGCCGGGCCATTGATCAGCTCACTACAGGGTGAAGGCCTCTCCAAGTTTGCACCAAGGAATTCAGTGTTTTTGCAGAAACAATCCATATTCTACGGACCATCCCTCTATCGTATCTTCTGCTAGGCTGTTGACTTCACCATAACCACGGTTCTCCATTATATGATGTGTATGGCCCACTCACTGTCCGATATTCATATAAAATGGGATTCAACTGAGTCAAATGCACAAAATATCGGGCAAGGCAAAGCTGAGCCCGACATTTTTCAACTCATGACGAGACCAATAAATTTGTGCAGTGGACGAAGAATGGATCAAATTTCATGATTATTTTGTTTTCAGAATCTTCATTGGCCAAATGACACGACTGGGTATCCATCGCGGTCCACCGGGCCGTCAAGTCTAGATTTCATACAATCACCCCTGATCTTTTTTGTCATTTCATCCTTGGCTTGGTAAGTTTTCCGAAGGTTATCACAGTCTCGTCGGCAAATAAACAACATTAGCTCAAACAGAACTTTACTATACAAGTGCAAACCTGTTTTTTTGCACCGTGGCGTTGTGTTTTGACCGGCCGCCATATTCCTTGACATTTGTACATGCGACCCAGCACCCACCTTGCAGCTCCTTGCATTTGTCTGTTTCCGGTTCACGCAAAAATAAATATTATCGATACGTACTTGTGGAATGCATACGGTAATAAAAAAACGGTAATACAAGCAGTTTATCGGAAAATGAGATAATCGATAACCAAGGGATTGATATAGTAAAAAAAAGGACCAGGATTTGAATCCGACTTTAATAAGGTCGTGGCATATTTAAATGGATCTAATATGTGAAATTCTTGGATTTACTGCTTGTGTACAAATGAATAGGACGGTAGATTCTGAAAACATAACTATCTTGGAAATTGACCCGCCAATATCTATTTCTTGAATCTGAAGGATTTTTATTATATGCGGATCCCAATATCATATCTACAAAGATTTTGACTGAACTCCTAATAATTGAGTGATAAGTCTTTTTTGTGTAAAAAGAGAAATTATACGTTGCCATTGGGCAGTACACCTTTAATTCAGCAATACAAAATAATAAAACGAGCATTTGAGAACAAGTGCGACATTGCGAGACACTAACAGGAAACTGTGACAGGTCTGTACAAGGTTGGAGCCGTAGTTCTACTTGAAGGTAAATTGCATGGTACTAAGAAAAATAGCAAAGGCATTAGGTTGAATGTGACAAGCATGCAACATAGGACGGATCGAAAAATATATTATTATCTCAATACACACCACACACCCACATACGCACACCTCAAAACGATGAAATTAGCAAGATAAAACTAAAGTAATGAACTGGGAATTGTAAATTAGTTTGACATAGAACAAACCAACAGCAGAAATAAGGCATGAGATAGACAGAGGAGAGGGAGAGAGAGAGAGCAAAGAAATAAAGAAAAAAATGCAGCGGTCAATGGAAGAAAAATGTCGTCTGCCACCATTCACACAGAGAGCAACCACACACACACTATCAAAGAAATCCTTAAATGTGCCGATCTGCAAACATGCACAATATATAATGTTCGCCCTTTTTCACGGAGGTCGGGGATCGTACGCTCACGAAATATTGTGGATGGGTGTAGCTTGGGCCCGGCAATGACGGGTAATCGCGAAAAACGCGGAAAAAAATCGCGAAAGTAGTACTTAAAAAAAAAGGTAATTGCAAAACCCGGTGTAAAGAAAATGAGTGTCCCCCATGAGAGAGTGTCCTAGCTACCATAGCAACATGTACGGAATAAACCGTGACCTTGTACACGAGGCCATTTGGGTACAGTGCTGAAACAAATGATGCATACAGCACTCAATGGAGAACGCAATAGACAGATGCGTGGTAGGACACTCAGTCACACGGACACTGTAGTATATGACACCGGGAACCCACCTAGTCTGACTATATAGATATCCTAATATCCTAATCCTACCATAGAACCATAGAACGATAGCGACCAGAGGGTGTTTTGAATCAATCCAATTAAGCTTGAATGTCTGTACTGTACTGTGCAACTTCATGTCAGTACTTAGGGATAAAAAGTGTTCCAAAATTGTAAGACCACAGACAATGTCATAATCATCTAAAATAATCTAAAGTACTAATGCTTTGTGGGCAAAAATGAGCATAGAGATTTTCATTTGTTAAGAATAGGACATTTGTGGGATCACATGACCCTGTTGAGGTGAAATTTCCCAAAACTGGTGCATTGTGGGATTGACTCAATACACCCTCTGGATCGACAAAGCGTTAGATAGAAAGATACTTCATTATCGACGTTGACACGTCGAATAGTTGTTCCCATAGGCCGGTATTCACAAAAGCGGGTTAACTTTAACCCAGTGTTAATTTTAACCCTGGGTTAAATATCCCATAGAGAATAACACGAACTTAACCCATGACTGTGGGTTAAACCCTGCTTAACCCTGGGTTACCCGCTTTTGTGAATACCGGCCATAGGGATTGCTTCATAACCCAACCACCGGTTGCTCGCGGGTTCTGCCTGGTTGTTACAGGTTAGAACAGGTTTCTAGGTTTCTATTGTTATAAACCAAAGGAATAGTATACAGTTTAACCGCCATGAAACGGCGGTTGAGGTTTGAAGCCGTCCCTAACGAGTTTTTGTGTGCAATTGCGTTGTATTTCATAAAAATTCTTTATAGTTTAATTATCATTATACAGGGCGTCTCAATACAAGTGTAACACTCGGAAATTGCTTGTTTAGGCATGAAATCGTGTCGTAATTTATACAAATTTGATGTCAAATTCAAGATAAAGGACCTATCTTTCCAGTACAATTCATCCCATCACGATAGCTTTTGTCAATCTGGAGATATATGCAATTGTTTGCAGGTAAGCGAAATCCACTCTGTGCCACTTTTCAATAAAGCGATAGAAACACGTTTCTGAATAACATTTTCAAACAATAGCAATGAAACATGTATAAAATGTGTGAAAACTGTTATGTAATAATTGATTTGCACCCATCAATAAGCACTGGTGTTAGTGCATTGTTCTTATGATATCAATTATGTAACTATCCTATCATACAGAAAGTGCATTCATCATGATCTTTAGCAATCTTGTCAGATGGATGTTGGTGCCTGAAAAAGAAACATGGCAGCAGGAAATGGGCAACAGTTTCAGTTTACTCTCGATGAGAGAGTGTTCATGGTGTTGCAGTATCATGAAACGCGAAACGCTGCAGAAGTCATCAGACAATTCCAGTTGCAGTTTCCGGGTAGGAAATTACCTGTTCGTCAAACGGTGACAAGGAACTACCAGAAGTATGTTAACTATGCCACCAGTCACAACTTGAACTCTGGTAATTCGGGAAGACCAAAAACTGCAAGAACACAGCTGAATATCGACAGAGTACGGCGTGCTCTCCTAGCAGATCCCACCATCTCCGCCAGACACAACCCTCTAGCCGACATCCACAGATCATCATTCAATAGAATCACCCGCTTAGATTTGCAGTGGCATCCGTACGTTATGGAACACAGGCATTCCTTAGAGGACGGAGATGACCAACGCAGGCTTC
>JAMKCH010054515.1:0-10517 GCA_023653785.1 Ophioderma brevispina | reverse complement strand
CCCCATGATTTTTTACTAAGGCCTACCGCCTGCTTACCAATGGAGGATCCGAAGCCGTCGCGTCGGCCCTCCCCTCGTCGAAAAAAATCAATGCGACAATGACACTTACGTTGGCAAATACTCTGTAACCCATCAATTTCCAAAATTTTCCGCGCTACGCGCGGTATATAGAGGGATTATAGACCTGATTTCAATTGGTTTGAGAAATGATGACAAGTTTTGTGATCGCCTCGACCATTTTTTTACTTTTCCTTGCAATGGCCAGCACGTGCACCAAAGACTCACCAACTCCATCGAATTTAGAGCGGGTCGTTACTATATAAAGAAAAATTATACAGGCTGAGTCAAAAAGATTTACACTCGATTTCAGAAAAATATAAAAAAATATTAAGCAAGTTTGGAAACTGTTTTTATACATGAAAACAATAGCTCATTATATCCACTGTAATTGGTAAAAAATCGAAACTTTACCTTTTCTCATATTGTCGATATGGTAATTAACGGAAAACCCCAAAAACCATATTGACCACGGTTCTACAATTCTTAACGTCCACATCAGCAAAGACATTGAGTTACTATTATCTAAATGCTTTATAATATTTTTTTTCTAAGGTAACCATTACCTAACTGTTGTTGATATTATATCTTAACAATAGTCAATGACAGTAGCATAAAAGTGACAGGGGAAGGGGATGCATTTCCCCTCCTCTGACCAGGAAAATAATCTTAAGCTACCGGTAAAGTAGGAAAGTGGGGAAAGGAAAAGCAGAAAGGGAGTAAAGAAAAGGGGGAGAGGGAAGGGTTGAGAGTTAGAGATGTTAGGGATTTTTTTGTTCACTTTCTTCCAAAAGCACCAAATTTGGGCCAGCTGTTCCTTAGACCATACTATCTTGATTTCTGATGGCGCCAAAAATGGCGCCCCCTGGGGTCGCCATAATGAACAAATCCAAAATGGCCGCCATAAAAATTGCAAATGTAATTATAAAATGGCTATAACTCATAATTGATACCACTATTTAGGGTTTTTTTGTCAGAGAATCCAAGTTCAATGTTATCTTAATTATGAGAGGTCAAGTTCATCCTTTAAAGTTGACTTAAAGGTCATTTTGGGGTCAAAATCCAAAATGACCGCCATAAAAATTGCAACTGTTATTATAAAATGGCTATAACTCATAAATGATACCACTTTTTAGGGGTTTTTTTGGTCAGAGAGGCTAATTTCAATGCAATCTTAATTATGAGAGGTCAAGTTCATCCTTTAAAGTTGACTTAAAGGTAATTTTGGGGGTCAAAATCTAAAATGGCCGCCATAAAAATTGCGGGAAAAATTGCAACTGTAATTATAAAATGGCTAAACTCATAAATGATACTACTTTTTAGGTTTTTTGTTCAGAGAGGTCAATTTCAATGTTATGTTAATTATGATAGATCAAGTTCATCCATTGAAGTCGACTTAAAGGTCATTTTGGGGTCAAAATTTTTATTTTTCATCAATATAGGCGCCTGAAATCGGTATTCTGAGGACAGATTGTATTGACACATTTCATTTAGGGTCAAGTATCAACTGTTCCTAATACAACATTTTAACTACTACAACTGCATCTACTGCTACATCTACTAGTACTACCACTGCTGCTACTACTACTACTACTACAATAGTCCACTTAATCTATGAAATATATTAGGTACATCTGGACAAAATTGCTACAGAAGGTTTTCTTGCTGTAACTAGCAGTAAAAGACCTACCAAACAACATATCAAAAGGTAGAAAAAGGGAAGCCTGGCAAGACATGCTAATTTGCATTTATCTTACGTGGATGTATACGCCCATATTTCGACAAAGGTATATAGCTCATAAATGCATGTTTAGGGAGATTTTCCATTTTTCTGTTAGTATTTGAACATGCTTTGCATGGCTATACCTTCAATGTGTGTAGCACTTGCAATTGATATATTTAAAGTGGAAAGTGATGGTCATTATTCAAGATGGCCGCAGTTTTCCCGCCAAAATTAATTTTGCATTCTAGATGATTTGTCAGACTGTTTTTTTTTTTTTTTTTTTTACTGTTATTATAAAATGGCTATAACTCATAAATGATACCACTTTTTAGGGGTTTTTTTTTGGTCAGAGAGGCTAATTTCAATGCAATCTTAATTATGAGAGGTCAAGTTCATCCTTTAAAGTTGACTTAAAGGTCATTTTGGGGTCAAAATCTAAAATGGCCGCCATAAAAAGTGCGGGAAAAATTGCAACTGTAATTATAAAATGGCTAAACTCATAAATGATACTACTTTTTAGGTTTTTTGTTCAGAGAGGTCAATTTCAATGTTATGTTAATTATGATAGATCAAGTTCATCCATTGAAGTCGACTTAAAGGTCATTTTGGGGTCAAAATTTTTATTTTTCATCAATATAGGCGCCTGAAATCGGTATTCTGAGGACAGATTGTATTGACACATGTCATTTAGGGTCAAGTATCAACTGTTCCTAATACAACATTTTAACTACTACAACTGCATCTACTGCTACATCTACTAGTACCAGCACTACTGCTACTACTACTACTACTACAAACAATTGATGTAAATTTAAGTACAGGATAAGTGGAACAAAATTTGATGATGCAGAGGAGATGAAGTTATAATAAGCAAGGTGATGATGGAACAGTTTCTTGCTTGAAAATGACAATATGAATAACTGCTGCCATATCCAGCACAACAACAGTGTCTTGTTTGGCAGCAGTTGCAGGGCCACTGGGTGCTTTAAGGCATTGTAGAATGTCCGAGTTCGTTCCTGATCTCAAGGACCCTCGATCAGCCAGGCTTGGTGGGTCTTTCTGATTCCCGAACCGAAAACAAAATCTGACATGTCGGCATCCGGACGGGACTGAAGTGAGAGGAAAAGTTGTGTGATTAAGGTCATGTTTTGCCTCTGTACGCCGCAGTCCTTCGAACCTTTTGCTTTGGATCAGGTTGATTAGTGAATGTTAGAATGTTGTTGCGCTTTATAGTATCGGATACTGGTTATGAAGCCATTTCGAGCCTTTCTTTGACATATTTGGCATGAAGAGCTTGACCAGTTTCACAGATTTGAGATAGTGAAGTAGCGACAGCTTCTTCCATTACACTCTGTGTATCAAGTGCTACAAGCTCCTGACTTAAAGGATTACCCAGCTGCTTCACCTTAATGATAGCACATCCTTTCATAACTTGATTTGCAGGCTATGTCCTTCCTCATGATGACTATCCGCGCGCAATCAGGTCCGGCCAGCATAAAGAGTGTAACAGCGTCGGGGTTCTCAAAGAGCCCTGCTGCTCCACCTTGTGTCTGGAGGGTTTTGTTGGACTGTTCATGGGCTTGGTCCTTTGCAATCAGGCTGAGCGTTTTAGCTGATTTCTGAACAACAAAATTGCCCGTCATAAATTCAGTATGTACTTGCGGGTGTTCCTCAACATTTACGGGCAGCCAACGTGCATAATCCGTGTCATCCATTATGTGGAACCAGCTGCACAGCTCATCGCAAACTTGTACATCTAAGTCATCTTCCCGCAGGGACCTCACAAACCGGCACATCAACAGCTCAAGATCCACAACAGTTGACCAATACTTGAACTGATTTTGACTTCTTGATCGTTAATCCCATTACTTTCTCACAATAATCCATGTAGGCTGTCTGCTTGAGCAGGTACAGTGACATTAGGGTGACCTGGTGAGCATATCTCGTGCACACGACATGATGCTCATTGAGGGCTGATTCGGCGCGGCCCGATGTCAGGACCTGAGCATGAGCTATATATAGATGGTAGCCCACCCAGAGTCGTGCAGTAACTTCCCTATCATAAGATGCATCTTGTCTTCAATGTACAGTGCACCCATCATAGCGACCAATTTGTCTTCTCCGAATTTTTCAGGGTATTGCCATTGGAGAAGTTTGATAATAGCAAACAGTGGCTGATCTGCACCAAGAACGCTAGTCTGACCTGGATTTATGAACTCAGTAGCCTGCATTGTTATCTCCATTGCGTGTTTCATTGAAGATGGGCATGCGGCCTTGTCTGGGAATAGAGGATATATGTCGACCTCAGCAGGAGGCTTCACTGACTCGTCACTTGCGAGCATAGAGTTGTATCCCAACCAGGTGA
The DNA here is from genome assembly GCA_023653785.1 of Ophioderma brevispina. Lineage (NCBI taxonomy): Eukaryota > Metazoa > Echinodermata > Ophiuroidea > Amphilepidida > Ophiodermatidae > Ophioderma > Ophioderma brevispina. Next base: position 6,372 of record JAMKCH010054515.1, on the reverse strand, counting down.
TGATGTCTTCGTCTGCCAAAGTGTCTTGCTCTAGCACCCTGCTGACATGTGCCATTCACGCCTCCTCTTTGATCTTGGCACTTCCCACATCAATGGATGGTCTCACTTCCTCATTGTTCACTTTGGGCGCAAAGATATCTATATTAGGAAGTTCAGTTGGCGATTGGATCACGTAAAAGTCTGGTAGCTTGGGATTAAGCATGATGGGAAGTCGTTTCATTCCCATGTTCTCATGTGAGAGATAGTTGGTCACGCTCAACATATATCCATGGAACTAATCCTATGAATAGTTGCCTTGCGCCTTGCTGTCTGGAGAATCAACATCATGGGTGGTGAAAACATGTTGGCGACTAGTGGTGGGTAACACCAGCCCATCCTGAGCATGACGAGCACACACCGCACGCACAATATCTTGCTTAACTTCCATGATGCGACTGTACAATACGGAGATTCCATGTTCGTGGTTAATCTCAATCTGCTTTCTGCTACGTCCATTTCCATGCAACTTGAGGCCATAATAGAATGGGAAAGGTGTTTCTCGCTCTTTGCTATGGCGTATCGCAGAAGTTTTGACTTCATGGTGTGTCCCTTAAGTGGTATTGAAGATAAGAAGTTGTGAGACGTTTGTTCACATCCATGAAGAGCAGATTGGCCCCGGAGCACCACATTGAAGAAGTTCCCCATATCATCAGTTAATGGTGCTGTGAGGCAGTTAGGGGTGAAGGAACCATCAAAAGGCTCTTACCTTTGTAAGCACAACTTATGCATCATCACGGCTGCACGCATGAATACAAGCGCCTCCTCCTGATGCATTTGTGACCTATGTGTTATGGCAAGCTCATCAACCACTTTCATCTTGTGAGATACGTATGTCCTTCCTTCCTTTACTCCCCTTGGAAAACTCTGCCCATTCAGGTAGGAATTTCAGAAGCTGTTCCTTGAATCTAGTTGAATGAGGCATGGGTTACCTTGATCGGTCATAAGATTCCGATACATCTCGCGCAGTTCTGAGAGCTTAAATATGGTGTTGTCAGAATGTTCTATCAAGGCTATAATTTGAGCGCATATGATGGGTTCAAAGGGCGGAGGTGCATGACCTGCTAAATCACATCGCTCAGCAGTGCGTGCGGAGTCTCGCAAGCGCACATAACACTGATGGTGATAATGCATCAGCCGCATGTGCGTCAGATGCTACGGCAACCAGTCTGCCCAGTAATTTAAAGTTTTTGTTAGTTTTGGCCTGACTCTTTAGATTTGCATCAAGAACATTAGTTGCTACTTTGTGGAGGTTAGCCTTGTCTGCCTTTTCACACATTATACAATACATCGGATTAACTAGAGGCTGAAATGTTCCAGATGACCTAAGTTTTTTTGGAGTGTTTGCAGAAGCAGCTTCTTTCTATAGCTTCTCTTTTTCTTGTTTGACACGAGAACTACTACAGTTACTCCTGCATTTTTGTGATATTTAGCTTGAGCGTTGCTGCAATACCTGAGCCATCATTTAACTGACTGATTGTAACATTGATACCTGAAGGTAGTTGTTGGCATTGATAGCACTCCAGTCATTGAGATCTTTCTCAAGTGATACAAGTCCTTGTTCCTTGGGAGTTTGTAAAGATTCTTCAGTGTTGTCTATTTGACAAAGGCAGTAGAGTCCCCAATTGATAGACTCCGGAGAAGCCATCGCTATCATTATGTAATATAATATTACATTATTAGCTTTCATCATACAGTCTCAAGTAATGTATAGTATGAATAGTTAGCTATGAATGGCATCAGGCACTATCTTAAATTCTTAACTTGAATTTTGACATTTCCTGTAAAATATTCAATTTAAAATACAAAATAAGATGTAGAATAATGGTTAAACCTTAATAATATTTCAATTTATGATCGTCCAAACAGCCCATAGTCTCCCGGCCACGAAAACCTATAAAATCAGGTACTTTTGTCATGTATTGACCAAAATATACATAATTTTGGCCTCAAAATGACTTATAAGTCGACATTAAATGATAACCTTAACCTCAAATCATTAAAATAACATTGGAATCTGAATCTCCTACCTTGCAAACCTATAAATAGTGGTGTCATTTATGATTTTCGCACTTCTAAACTGTAAATCATAATTTTGATGGCGGCCATTTTGGATTTGTCCAATATGGCGGCTCCAGAGGGCACAATTTTTGGCGCCCATCAAAAATCAAAATAGTATGGTCTAAGCAACATCTGTGCCAAATTTGGTGCTTTTGGAAGAAAGTGAACCAAACAACCCCTCTAATGCCCTACCATCTCTGAAAGGGAAAAACAGATGGACGTTGAATATGTGTAATGTTCAAATACCGTATTGATTCCCCAAAGTATAGCCCCCTCCCCCATCAGATGAAGGCGTCGGTGAAAAATGTGGGTCACCTGGCTGTGTTGCACAGGATTGCCTACACATTAGTTTCCGCGAAAGGATATATGAACAATTTCGACCATTCATTGAAAAAATGCTTCAAAGTTAAGGTGTAAGATTCCATAATTTGTTATTGATTTTAGAATAATGAAATAGTTTGACATTTTTTCTTGACATTTGAAGGTTTACACAATGGTGTCAAAGCAAACAAAGAATGTCATGATGTACTTGTGTAGACTCATCCAAAGTCTCTTTGGCCATATTCCACAACAGTGATTCCGTGGACAACAGAGTGCAAAATGGGTACCTACAGAGTGTCCCAGAATGATTAGTACCCAAAAATATCCAAAATTATTTTTTTTTTTGGCCATGAAAACAAATGATATTGGGTTATCTGGTATTTAAATTAGATTTGGCATAATTTAAGCTTGCGGAAGAATTTTAGATCTTGAAAAATCTGGCTTTGCAAACCGATGATACGTACCAATTTTGCAGACATGGTGATTTCGTACTTTTGGCAAAGTGAAAAAAGGATTATCTGCAGGCAGACAAGAAAACAATACCTTCGCACAAACATCGGAGTAAAAGTAAGTGCGATTAAAAGACGACTTGGTAACATTGACAGGGTTACGACGGGCACAGAATTGTGGGTTGTGGCTCAGGGATCGCTGGACTGCAGCGATAATTGCTCTTGTTCGCGGTTTTTTCTGGTACCACAACCTTCAGAGTGACGGTTTCTGACCATACAATGGCGATCAAACTTTCTTACATTGAGGCAAACTTGCACATTAGAAGGACTACGGCGCTTCTGGGAAATCTCGCAGCAAATCGTTCTTAACTCTAAGTAACTTTTGGACTCCCAGTAGCTTTTGAAATGGAGACTCTGAGCACAGTAAGTGGCGAGGCCATTTGTGTTAGGTCCTCAATCTCTCAATGTAATCATTGAATTTGCCGGCTACCAGTACCAACACTCATTAACTATTCAAAACTCCCTCCAAAATTCCAGATAAAGCCTGTGTGTCATGTGTAACAAAGCATGATCAACCCCTTGTATGCGGATAATCAATATTCGTAAACTTACAGCTTGTACAGGTGCTAAGAAGAGGGAACAAAATAGTGAAAGCAAGAAGAGAACTATCATATTTTTTTCTTTAACATGTTCAATTACACTATTAGCACTTTGTCGTAAGGACGAAATCACCACCTCTGACACTTTGAACTGTTCTTCACTTGGATAGCCGATTTTATTGATATAAAATACGTGTGAAATTTTAAAGTATGGATGCTGGCAGCAAAACCACAATCATTAATTTACTATCTAAAAAAAATAATATCGATTCTAGATTTTTGGTTACTAATCATTCTGGGACACCCTGTAGCTGGAGGAAGCAAACTTCTCACGCAAAGTTCAAAGTCAACATTCTACAATACCATAGTAGGTGAAATAATCTTGTTTTATATGTGATGGCGATACTTCGTAGATTTGATAGATTTTTTCACTGCTGCTATTAGAAAAGTTTACACAAAAAGAGTGTAAACTTTGTGACTCACACTTTTTGTTCTGTACTTCTTCAAAACAAAACAAAATAAGGCTTAGGCCAACTTGCGTTTGGTCTTTTCTCCGAATCTGGAATTTAATGATTCAAAGCTTAAAATGCGCGGCCGACCCGCTACCGCCTCTGGCAAAAACCATGTTTTCATTTTCCATGCCCCAAAAAATATCAAAATGACCCATTTTAGAAAATAAACACGTTTGTTTTTTAATCAATAATAGGTTTGTAATTTTCTTAAAATATTTGTGGAAACATTACGACTTTTAACCGGTTACCATTGTTTTTGTTACCTGAATGATTGAATGTTCCATTCAAGTACATGGGGAGTGGCTAATGTTGCTTTCATGATAAATACTCAATTCAGTGATAATCATTCATTAATTTAACATTGTAAGCATTGTAAATATCAAAGATTCAATTAGCAAGATCTTCTTTTCATAACTTTATTCTATAAATTAACATTTTAACTTGTCCTTGCCAAAAGCTGAAAACAATTCTTTAAGTCCAATGGTAGAAATCAACGTTTAATGAAGACGTCATTGAAAACCAAGACAAAAGACAAATTCTAATACTTCTTGCAAGCTCAAGAAGCTAATTTATATCACGTTTTTTAAAAATTGACTTTGTGGGACAAGGCAAAGCGAATATTTAGTTTGTATTTAGTATCTTATCCAAAATACTTAATCTGTTTAAATTCGTTTTAAAAATGTCATTGATCCAAGCCTGTGTACGCGGCCGCGGCGTGGTGGGGGGGGGGAAATCCACAAACGCGGGAAAAGGTCCACTTTTGATAAAAAATTCCAAAATTTTGAGAAGAAATATTTGACAAGAATAAGTCCACTTTGTGGTGAAATGTTCAAAAAGTAAAAAAGGCCACTTTACAGGGTTAGATAATTTTTAACAAAAAAGGTCCATTTTTCGAAGTCATGCACCCCTCTAAATAAATCCAGCATACGGCTCTATCTGCATTGATCAATGAAACTTTCATATGATCAAGTTGATTTCGTGCAATATTTTATTTGCAAAGGAACTCTATCCAAAAGCTGTTTCAAATCTGTGTAACACCATTTGCTATTGATCCATGAGTTGCTAATGATCCATATCATTTGCACATTTTTTTGCAAACGATAGTTGAAAAAAAATAATAGGCTGGTATTCCGAAAGGAAGCCTAACTTTAGACGGGTTTAAACCAGGGCGATCGTAACATGAGGTGGACTCGTTTCTTCAACATACTCTAAAAATAGCTTGTAAAGGGTTAGAAGAAAGCTAGAAAATCCTCTGGTGGGCCGGAGGATCTATTCGTTTACACAAAATGTGGTTCTGTGCGAACTAATAATGGAATTGTGAGAAAATGGTAAGGTGTACAAAACGTTTCATATCTGGTTCCTTTTTTACGATTTCTTTCATTTTTTCAAAATCTAATTTAGTTGTAAAAAAGAATATTACAATTACGTCAGAAAAATTAATCCTTCAATGGAACCATGTCGAGTTTTCAGGGTCATGCAACTTGTCTTGTAAACCCTGAGAAGGGGCATATCTTGATTCTTGAGATACTTTTTTTCTAAGAGATCTAAATTGCCAATAAGAATTTAATTGTTATTACAGGTTTTATACAAAACCCTTTACAACGACTTTCCATAGAAACTGTCTCTTCAGTTTACCTGAACTTTCCACCGTGCCACCAGTAAAGTTCCAGCCATAATCTCTGTACATCCCTGAGATGCAATGCTAAGCTTAGGCCTGATGACGCGCTGTTCACTGGCACAAACGAGTCTCACAGAAATGGAATGTACCTGAATGACTTATGGAACAATTTAACCTTGTGCCCACTAACACAAGATAACCAAAATCAAGCAAATAGACTGGACTCACCGCCGCCCAAATGGAAAACAGTCCAACGGGACTACATTCTGGTCAGAAAGAAGTGGATAACAGCTTTAAGAACTCAAAAGCCTACAACACTTCAAGCTGTTATGTCTGATCACAGAATTGACTCTTGCAGTAGGCAGATAAGTTATCGTCAGAGTAAACCCCCTCCCAGAGATCTCATGAAAACAAGGATGAGGAAGGTAGTGGGGATCCAAAGCTTTGTGAGCAGTATACTGTAGCAGTACATAACAGTTAACACCTTGTTGATGAGCTTGAAGACAAGAACATCAGCACCGTATATGATGGCCTCACTTCAGCCAACAACAAAGAACTGGCATTGGAGATGCTACCTGAAGAAGAAGAAGACTACTGCCTTTGCCTCAAAAGACAAAGCCAGCAAAACCAGGAGAAAAAACGGAAGTGCTGCAGCCAAGAAGCAAACCGTTACGAAATCCCCAGAAGTCCAAGAAGAACCTGATGCGCTAAGTCTGCACTTGATGATGCTTACACTGTGGTGCTTGAGGGGCAAGTTACGTCCAAGGGTGAAGCAC
>JAMKCH010054513.1:0-10067 GCA_023653785.1 Ophioderma brevispina | reverse complement strand
GGTCAGTGGAGAAAAGAGATCATCAAAAAGTTTCCGTAAGCTAGGGGGTCAAATTGTGACGTCATTATTGACGCGGCTTAAAACAATATATTGCCGCGCCGGTTATTCATTTACTACAACTAGAACTGACTCCATTTCCATGAGCACCTGTGGCGCCCGGGCCGGGATCGACTGGCACATTCATATGCGTACAGTAATTCAATCATTCAAACAATCGTTCAAACAAAACAATCAAACAATCATTCAAACAAAATTTATTAAACAACACACCAAAACAATCATTCAAACAATCAATTCGACATTGCAGTGTCGCTCGTACACGATACGCTCAACACATACGGCTTACGTGAGTACGAGGTACGAGCGTTTGAATTCTGCTGTACGAGCTACGCACATTTGAATTCTGACGACGAAATGGAACATTGGAATTCTGCGACCGAACATTTGAATCTGCGCTACGAGCATTGAATTCTGGCTACGAGCAATTGAATTCTGCGCTACGAAGCCTTGAATTTGCTATACGGAGCTACGAGCATTTGAATTCGGCTATACGAGCAACGAGCATTTGATTCTGCCATACGAGCATTCGAATTCTGCGCTACGAGGATTTGAATTCTGCTATACGAGGCAACGAGCATTTGAATTCTGCCATACGAGCTACGGGCCATTTGAATTCTGGCTACGGAGCATTGATTCTGCTACGCCTGTTTCGAGGACGACCTGCACGGTTTGGACCTTTGAATTATGACCATGATTACCTATAGATCTCCACCGAGGTCGGGGAAGTAACTCCGCCACAAACATTAGTCAAAGCAATAGTTCTGGTATAATCGCACTGGCTCTCGACGTGCCGTATGGCGCGTATAAGAGACACTTGCCAGACCAATCAGTGTGACGACTTATTTTTTGCGCAGTATTTAAAACGGCCCTGGGAACTGACTAAGCGGCTGTTGACAACCCCTGGGGGTTGTCGCGCGCGCACATTGTGATTGGCTCAAGCAGGTGTTTGGCCTATCATGTCCGATTTCTCGGTTTAATGTTGTATTTTACTTTATGCTGATGCATTTTTATTGCAAACTTAATCAAATATAAAAGTACTAGTAGTGTTATGTATTATTATGATCAATCAAATATCCGGAAACCCCTTGTCGTGTACATTATTGCTCATATTATTACTATACGGTACAAAATTCATGGTTATTTGTGATTAGTTTGCACTATCGAATATAAAGATCTCCATTTCAATTTTATTCGCATTTCAATAACCTGCGCCTCATGCATTGAAATGAGATTGTGTTTGAGGAAGGACAATTTTATCATTGCTCGTATAGAAAATCCAAGATATCTATACAAAATACAACAGATCTGTCTGTCCGGGCTATTGCATTTCGTTATACTTGACATATGGGCTGACAACGGGTTGGGGGGGGGGGGCACCACATATGACATGATATGGGTTTAGCTCGGCCTTCCAAACCCAAGGGCATCGGTGACAGAGGACTGAAAAATAGGGGCCTTGGGTGACAGTAGTATGGCAAATTACCCAAATAGGGGTTTTCTGAGTGGCAAATAAGCAAAAAGTCCCCAAAATGGGGTTTTGGGGAATATTGCAAAATTTTTCTTAAAAATAGAGGTCTTTGGGTAAAATTTTATTTTCCCCCAAATAGGGTCTTTGGGTGACAGTGGTAAAATTCCACAAAATATGGGGGTCTTTCATTTGGGGTGATGGTGTTGTGGGTGACAACGCTGCTGAAAAAGGGGGGTTAAAGGGGGTCTAAACAGCTTATACATATACGCGTCGCTTCAAGATGGGAGTGCCCGGGGGGCTGGGGGGGGGGCGCTGGGGGAGGGGAGGAAAAAAAAACCAGTCTGACTTGTTATCAGGGTTTTAGAGTGCCCCAAGAGGTGAAGGTCTCGCGAGTCAATGCGTTAGAACACTGACCTGGGAGTCTAGTGGTCAAAGTCACACACATAGGTCGAAGGTCACACATGGTGGGCAGATGCACAAGTTCGGTACCTATTTTCGACAAAATTACCCTTAGAAAATGTGGTTACAGGTTAAGTTTCAGCTCGGCAATGGGCCCCCTGACCAATCGGCCCGAGGGGGAGATTTCTCCCTAACGGAAGGCTTTTACGGGCGCAGCGGGCCCGGACCAAGCCATTAATGCTTACACAAGTATGGAAATGAGTGTTAATATGTAGGGGTGGTGGCTCGCCTGAAAAAAGAGAGAACGCGCATGCGCGGCACAATTTCCAGAAAGCGGCCGGAGCTCGCAGAAGCTAATCTGCAACGTGGGTAAGTTGGTGGCTAAGAAACCACCGCGGCAACGTAGTCGTAGAGCTAGCGAGTAGAAACACATGCACACCATGATTTATTTTTACTTACATTTTTTGCACATCACCTAAAGAAAAAATGGACAGGACATGGTTCAATTGCCACATTTGCATTTATACCAACTCACTTAAAATCACCGATGGGAAACCAGCTTTTGTTTTGACCCTTTTCTTATTACAAATGGGCTTACATACTCATTTTGGTACCAAGTAATTAACATTTGTATATGATCGACCCACACCCACAAATATGAACTCAATATCAAAATGGCTCACGAATACTTCACATTTGCACCAATGTTCACATAAAAAGTCAATGCACTTTCATGGTAACCCTGAATTTCCTTTCTATAATACAATTCCACATCTACATTACTAATAGTGTCTAAAAATACAGCGGGTCACATGCAATGTTCTTTTTCTTATGCATTCCAACATGGGGAAAATTGACCACAATTTTAAACATACCACTGTACCATAACTTCCGCATAATGCCGATTCCTATTTAAAATTTCACCTCATCACAAAACATACAATTTCGACAAAACTTACAATTCAAAACCAACACTATAGATAGTGTAAACCCAGGCATTCAACAATTGCCAGAGAAGAAAATAATTTCACAATAGCAATCTTCTCCCTACCGACATGTACTACATCCACAAAATATGTAATTCTGTTACCCACACTTATTAGTGTTCAAACCAGGCATTCAGCCAGCAATTACAAAAATTAAATTATAATGGCACACTCTGCCCACCATTACATAAGCAAAGCCTAGCATTCTTCCTCAATTCAAAAAGATCACTCTCTCACACACACACCCACCCTCCTCCTTCTGTAACTGTTAACATTGCAACTCAACTCAACATCAAACTCGCCTAATGTCAACAACCCTTAATAAATGATCATACTCAAACTGCACTCATACAGTGATGTCACAGTGTTCTGACCCATCATGTGTTGTTTACTAACCCGCACTGCGCAATACTCTACCTCCCTGCAAATGGCACAGCTCGTTTAATAAAAAACGTCCATCCAGCGGCTCAAATCAACTTACTAAAAGTGAATTCCGCCACGTCTGGCATGTCATCTCCCATTTACATCCGTCGGATCTATACATCCCCCTTCCTACCGCAAGCTTAATATAAACCTACATTAACCCAACAATATTAAAACCGCTTTTCAAACAGCACTATAACTCTAGTCGCGCAACATGCCCACAACACACAAGGTCAATGCACTTTGCATAAAATAATACAATATTTAAATAAATGGCAATTTCTATTACTCTGAAACACCTGTATTAACCACAAGTTCCCTCAGACGCTAATCCAAATTTCAAAAATAAACCTACATTTCCCACCCTCCACACAACACATGCCACCTCACACCCAAATCAACTACAGCTGCAGTCTCTCCCCCAACGCCATCACACACTACCCGAATCTTATTCTTCACCTGAAACCAAAATGTCTCACACCACCATCCCACAATCACATAACCTCACCACCTCCACCATCAATCCCAACGTTCCAGCCCACCACAACCTCGCTGATCATCTAAACTCGCCCTAATACACTCACTCCCAGCAACGACTCCAACCCCGGCTTCTACCCACATCATGACCAAAACCCCTTATTCAACCATCATCCCCCAACAATCACACAACACCCTGCAACCCACACCGTACATCCACAACACACCCATCAACACACTCAATCCAACATCTCAACACATCTGGCCGACCCTACAGAACCCGCAAATGTTGTCATATAGCATAAAATGTCCCACAACCACCCGCCCTTCACCCCTCAATCACGCATCACTCCAAACCCGGATAGATCAAAACCCGAATCACCACACCTCTTGAACCACAATGTACACCCTAATAAAAACTGCGCGCAACTTATGAGCTGTATAGAACACAACCAGACACGTCACAAAGCATGGCGATGCCCACATCTTGCAATCAAGTCCCCGTGGCCGCCTACTGTGTTTTAAAAATGGAACTTTAATTCCAACCCAATCACACCACAGAAGAAAAACATCACAAACTCCGTAACTCCCTTTCCCCCAATATGATTATCTCCAAACTTCAAAATCTAAACCCAAATTTACAAATTTTAAAGAAAACTTAGCTTCTCACGAAAAACTCCACCCACAAAACCCATCTCCAATTTAACCCTAACACCAAGCAACACATTTTATTATTACTCACAATCATGTTCACAATCAAAATTCATTACAAATATATAATGCAGTCTTTGTCCTCAGTATACGGTGCTTGTATGGGTGTTTCAGGTGTCCTTGTCATACTCGTCCGTCGACTTGATGGATCGCTAAACTGGAGTCCCTTTTTTAAAAATCCCCAATTTTAATATAAATCTTTAAGGAAATATGTAAGATTTGGTCAAGCTCAGTTTGACTTACATTCATACAATTATATGTACATACGTACATCAAGAATTCCCGAAAAAATAATACAATTGAGATAAAATAACAAAATAGAGGCATTTAATTTTTTTTTTTTGACATACGAAGGAAGGAGGAAGGGGAAAAACGGGCGGATTTTTTTCGCCAAGGCTTCATTGATCAAAAGCGCCCAACTCGCGACGTCAAAGGTGAGACCAAAACTTTGTGTTGACTCGAATTGGTATTGCTGACACGGTAATATGTGGATTTAATGAAAGTAATATAAATTAGAAAAAAAGTTACAGAATGACATATTTTGTTTCATTCGTTGTGTTAATTATTTTGAAGTGGCAACACTGCGATATGATGGTAACAACGACGTAACTTATGGATGGTCATTACTTTGACGTCACATTTGCCTGCGATGTGGATTTGTCGGAATCGTTTTCGAGTAAATTGGGCGGGAAATTAAAAGGCAAAATACTCAACAAATGTGACAATTTCAACTATTGTGACTTTATATGTAATCTACGTGACTTAAGCTTTCCATCATACCCAAATTTTACAAATATGCAAATCAGGACATATTTCCTTTAAAACCGAGCTGGCCAGCTATTTACCCGAATAAAATCCGAGCTTGTGCACAATTCAGCTGTTAGTCCGTATTGCGTCATCTAGGGACAAAGCGAAGAAATAGGCAATATTGTACAAGATGCGGGGATTCTGTCATCGTATGCACAATTCTGTCAGTTCCAATCACTCTCCATTGGTTAGGCTCAGCGATGAACAAAATCAATGCATAAGATGTGTTCTGGTTGATATGCTGTTGACACTAAAGCAAAAAAAAAAAGAAACAGCGGTAACTCATGGGGTAAAAATGCCCCATTCACAACAGCTGCCTCGTCATCTTTATCGGTCGTCTGCCAAACATCTCCTTATTAGTGGTATTCTTTATAAAGTACATCTTGTCTGTTATGAAGTCGTCCGCACCAAAGTTCGTCCATCTCTAAAGTGTCCAGCTCCCAATCATGTTCTGAAGTCCGTCTCCCAGTCCCCATCTCCACAGTTTAGGTTTAGCTCGCCATGTCTGAAGTCCGTCTCCTCATCGCCCCAAACTTTTCCGAGCGCGTAACCAAAATCTAGTCAGCCGACCAAGGCCACCAATCACAATGCAGCGATTTTAACAGGCCCCGTCGCAATGGGGGGTGTGGGGGGGTGGAACAACCCCCCAGCGATCCTCAAAAAGAGAAGAAAGAAAAAGGGAAGAGAGAGAGACAGGAAAAAGAGAAAAGAAAGAGGGAAAGAGAAGAGAAAAAGAGCGAAAGGGGGAAGTAGAAATGAAACAAAAGGAGAATGGCACTCAAACGCATGAGATGAACGCCAGGACTTACATAAATCCAAATATCACAAATATTGGCTTCCCCTCAAGCCAATAGTTTTGTTCCAAGGCTAACCAACGGTAATCATGAATTGTTAAGGTGACAACAGTACTTGTGATTCAAAAATGTGTAAAATAAAAGTTTGAGAAAAACACGGGGGAGCCTTGGGCCATTCCCCAAGTTGGGTCTACCCAGTATAAGGGGAATTTTTCAGTCGGGGCTGAAAGGGTCAAGAAAAAAATTGGTAGGGATCGATTCCCTAGCTCCCAGTCACCATAACAAACTTATTAGGTCTACTGGCTGTCATTTGAAGTAATTTACTATAACTTAACCCTTCAAAAATACCTTTTAATAGCCAAAATCAAGAAGTCGGGGTGCCTCGCCCCCTGAACTCCGGCAGGGCTCTGCTAAGCCACCGTATCCGTAAAGCATTGGCGCTAGCTATAGGTGTATAGTTACCCTTCGGCGGTAACAAGCTTATACTGCCCGAGTGAGCAAGTTAGAAACCAGTCTTTCTTTGAATGGTTACCATTTACCCATCAAAAAGTGGTAATCTGAAGGTTCTGATAGCTGAAATCCAAGAGCTTCCGGGGGCTATGCCCCTGGACCCCATTGGGGCTCTGGCTCCTGCACACACCATAAAAACATGGCCTCGCTTATGCATTTCTTTGGAAGTAAAAGTTCGACATGTATACTGCCCGTCTCAGTGAGCAAACTTAGAAACCAGTCTTTATTGGAGGTCTTTACTTTGAATTACCCCTCAACAGTGGTCAGGTTAAGGTTCTGAATAGCTTAAATCCAAGAGCTTCCGGGGGATCCGCCCCGGACCCCGGCAGGGGCTCTGCCCTGCCAGGGCCCAAAAGCGGGACACTGTACCCCACCCCTCAGGGCTTCCGGTTTGCGTCAAGGCACTTGCGGTGTGCAGTTAAAAAGATCAAGAAAAAAGGTCTGTAAGAGCATCTAAATTAGGACAATTTTCAACGGCCCTTAAGGTGGGCCCGAACCGTGCGCCGTTAGTGGTAGGCTATGCTTTTATTCGCCTCACATGCTTGCGAGGACTCTACTGCAGCAATAACATTTCTTCACTTTACAACCCCCCTGAAAAATGTCAGCGGACGGCCCTGTGCGCGAAGTGGGGAATTCCCAAGGGGACGAAATGTTTGCGTCTTCGGAGTAGAATAAATTTAATTATTAAAAAGACAGTTTGTGCCGTCCACCACTGTCGGCTCTTTTAGAACATACGCGTACAAATGCCACAAACATAATAAGAGGTAAAACAGAACTAGGGAAATCCCGTGACATATATAGGGAGGATTTAAGAAAAGGAGAAGGAAACGGGGAAGTAGGGCATACCCAGGATTCTTGGGGGCGGGGCCGTCTTCGTCTTTTATTAAAAATAACGTCAGCAGAAAGGCCCCCCCCCGCAGGGCCTGTGGTTAGGGGTACGGGAGGACAGGGTTTTCTCTTTGGGTCAGATGCCTCCCGTCACAAATAGGTGAGGACGTGGTTATCTGATTGGAGTATAATATTCTTTTTAAACAAGGGAGCTATATTCGCTGCAAAGGCTGGGGAATAATTTTGTTATTTTGGGTTATAAGTTCCAAGTTTTGTTATTTTAAATAGTAAAAATGAAAAGAAATCACAAAATAAAAGCAAACGTTAGAAACCAATCAGTTCACATAAAAGCGAAGGGAAGGAAACGGCCATGGGAAATCAAGAAAAATCGGGTTATATGTGGATGACGAGTACTAATCTTAATATTTTTAGGAAAAGTACAATATGATTAAGTTACTAGCTCAACCCGTGTGAAGTTAATACATTGTAATTACCTGTTCACAAGGGTGACTTACGGGTCAGTTGGCAATGGACTTTGTGGACAAATGATGCGTGTAACATTGAAATAGATGAATTGGGGAAGATTTCGTCAGACAGCTGTATAGCCCTTGAATAATCGGTTTTCTGGAAGCATGGACACCACTGGGCTTGTAAATGGAGAGCTTGTGCTTGTGTGGCACTTGCAGTATGCATGAGTAGGCCCTATTTATTTTTTAGAATGACAGGCCATCATCAATGGAAATACTACAACCAACCAAAAAAAAAAAACAAAAAAACAGGAAGAAAGAATCACAAGGACAATTTCTGTTCTCAGCTTCTCCTTCCCCGTCTTTTTTATTTTAGTGTTGTGTCTTTATTTCCATACTTGCCCTCTGATCGGCCATAGAAACAATGTAGTACACAAATTATATCACCAAGCACGAAAGTGATCAGTTTGTGAAACGCTGCAACTTTACTCTATGCCATAATTCATGCCCCACTATCAAAAATTATTAAAGGAGATGTTACAATTAGCTGCGGTCGCGTAATCGATAAATGAGAACAAAGTCGTAGGTGCCATTGTACCACCTGTGAGTTCGTTGGTCTGTGGTCCCCGATTAGCATTCAAAATTAACCGAGATGTGCGCAAGGTATATGCGGTCATGTTACTTGTGAATCGATACTGCGGAGGACAGTTTCCCTACAGATTCGTTACAGTCTCGGCGGGCTACTCCTTTCCTAGTGTTAATTCCAGGAGATAGCCCTGTGCCATTCACGTTCTGTGAAAAGTGGGTTGGCAGGGCTGTCCAGGGTGGTAAGATGAAAAGTCCTCAAGTTTTGAGTTTAGCATTATCTTTTAACCAAGTGCGCCTAAATCCAGAGACAGAACAGAGCAGAGAGACTGGGGTACAGTAAAACTGGAGGGAAGTGGGAAGGAAGTGTTGCCAAAAAATACTTGGTAAAAGTGTCAACTTAACCCGGCCCCTGGCAAATAATTAAATTTAAAAAATCATGCCTAGGGGCTTGGATATATATATCTTAATCATTTAATGTCTATATAAATTTAATATCAAGCATTGGTTAAAATTAAACGAATGCAAGATTGTATTTCTAAAATGATTGATTTCAACATTATTAACACTAGTGGCTTAATTGTCTTCATAACAAACAATATTTTCGGGAATGCAGGTTCAGTATTTTATTTTACCATGCTTATTTTTCAGAAACAACACTGTATTTATCCTTGGTGAGCTCAGCAAGTGGGTGAAAGTGTCTCCTGATGCGTATCACTGACATCTCTCTGACGCAGGAAGCGGTATCTCTAACAATGACAGGAGCTCCAACGAGAAGTCACAAGGACCTTCTTGTTCAACATGAAGCCTAGGCCGACCACATGTACATTCCCCGAAAATAAGAAGCTCATTCTAGAAGTTATGAACTGGGCACATTAATTGTTGTCGACAGTATTATGAAACAAAAAATAAATAACTAATGGGATTAAATAAAATGACTTTCAGAATATATCAAAGTTAGCCATGATTGTGAAGCTGAAGACATAATTATAATGTATTCACACAGTAGTAATAAGCCTGGTAATGAATGTTATCGAATATTTACGTATAAAGTTCGTTACATTTTTAAGACATTACTATAAGAAGGTTAAATATTAGGAAATACACTTGGGGTTAGAGAGATATTATGGAGTGTATGATTTGCTCTTTTTGACAACACGGTTTTGTTTGCTCGAGCTGTGTAATTCCAAAGATATCACTCCAGCAACTAATTGGAATGCCGTAAATTCATTTTCTCTATTATACATTGAGATGTACGGGATATGTCGGGGAAGCAATCAGCAGAAAAAACCAAAAAGAGGAATGTCAAGAAAGGAAGTAGAGTCTTGTCGATAATAAACGTTTTATTCATTAATAATGCCGAAAAAATAAGGAGAATATAAAGACTCAACCCGATGTCCGGAACCTTGTGAAAGTGGATTCAGAGAATCACAAATAAAAAGGAACCCATTGTTCACCCATAAAAAGGAACCCATGGTTCACCCATAAAAAGAAACCCATTGTTCATCAAAAAAAGAAAAGACACCTATTGTTCACCCATATAAAGAACCAT
>JAMKCH010054512.1:0-10316 GCA_023653785.1 Ophioderma brevispina | reverse complement strand
GTTAAGTTTGGCTGCACAAAGATGTTAGGTCACAGTCTGCCAAACAACTTTCTTTTCATGATTTGTTCATCTTTGTTTCCTTTGGAAAAATGATGAAAATATGGTCAAAGGTTTATTGAAACGCACAGTAGAAGGCCTAGATTTATTTATTCGTGAAAGAGGACGAGTATCTGTGCTTTGCGTCATGGGGACAAACATAGCTCAATTTACTCTGGTGATGAGAACTGGAATCCTTTTTATATGGATGTACAGAGCCATGCATTTCCATTACAGTTGAAAAGTAATTTGTAATGCTTTATTCCTTGCATACCGAGCGGATTTACTGGATATCAACAGTCTATTATTTGCTCGAGCAATGCGGCATGATGTAGTCTACTGGTCACGGATATTTGGAAAAGAATTGTGATGACATTTTATTCATTTGCAATCAATGCAGTATTGAAAGGTAAATTAGACAATATTAAATGCGCAGGAATCAGTACTTCGCCGATATGCGTAACCAATGTCCTATGCAAGCATCGTTCTCTCTTTGATACCAGGGAGTATATGTGCAACAAAAGATTAACAAAAAAATATGTCTTAGTATAAGTCATATTGTTACACACATTTTAACTTGTTAGTTGGCTACAAAACTAAAGCTTGCCTAATTTCATGATATTCTCCTATAAGACCGTTAATTTGGTATTGGCTCCTATACGAAATGCAAACTTCACCAAAACAAATAAATGTGCATACTATATATTCTCGTATTTCAATATATACCTAGGTTAACTTATTTAAAACACAGTTGTATAAGCAAGTTAAATACAACTTCACGAATTCAATTGAATGTGTCTACCGTTTCTTTTCTAAATAAGTATTTCCCAAATCCAAATAGAACACCCAAACAAACCTACTCTTGGGGGGCCCCTTGCCCTTTTAAAGGAATTTTTATTCGTAATCGTGCTTTACCACTGCCGTTCTAATAAAAGGACAATGCTGTACCGACTTCATCTCTAATCTTATCAGTATTACCATAGAATAAAGCATGGGGTGGGTATTCGACTTTTCTGTGTCACGGGTTTTTAGAAAGAAAGCGTGGGAGTAGGTAATGGATCTTCGATGGTTGATGAACGTTATACATGAGGTGATTTTCTTCATTCCAGGCCTGGAAATTGTTACTCAAAAACCAGGATTTCTATGCACAACATGTATAATATTAACATTGACACGTGCTTGATTTATCGCAATTGGAACCATTCTTCTATCGTTATTTTTGGCAATTTTGTATCACTTGATTTATTTGTAACGTATCTGTCTGTGATATTGCGACATGTCGCAGAGAACTCTTAGGAAACTTTAATAATCCAATTTACGGGTTGAAGCTGATAAAAAGTCATGTTTACCTGTGAATATGCGCTCTTGTGTAACGAGCGGGGCACATTTGAACGAAGGATTCTGGCTGGCGACATGGCAAAAACAAGGAATTATGCTATTCATCAGCCCCCGCCTGATTGCTTGATTACTTTTTGCCTGGTTACAACTTTAGGTCCAAGATCATTTTGAAGCTAACTCTAAGTAGAATTTAAACTTATAAGCATTCATCTTAACGAGCAAAACAGCTTTAAACCGTGTATGACATGTGAGCGACACGAAACATCGTTTTTGAAACTTTATCGGGTGTTGTTCGTTTTTTTGTAGAATGGCCCTGAATGTCACCTGGTATCTTCCCTGGTTATGTCTGAATGAGCCGTATGGTTTATTTTTCTTTGTTTTGTAGTTGGTTTAGGCCGTCTGTCATAAAATTAGGAGCAACATGACAAGAAAGCCAGGAGGAAATTCTCAACATGAACGGTACGTAGTGTAACATTCCAATAGGTTTATCACAAGATCTTTGAAGTGGATGATCATGTCTGATATAGCTAGATAGGCAATGTTTTAATGCCCACCCTGCTGGATGTGCTATAAAAAATAATAAAATGTATTCTCATTGATTGCACTACTGGTCCATTGCTTGATTATTCTGCGTGATTTTTCATCAGCATCTCAGGAATATACGTTGCACACATTCTCTGCTGCCGTATCTTGTTTCAGCCTATTGTATCTCTCTTCGTATAGTAGTAGCATGGGTATACAAACTGCCATTGCGCCTATGGCCGCATAATTCATCCATAGTACACCTAATAAAAATAAGGATGAAATCAATTTTAAAGATTCAAATTTATGGTAGAAAATTTGTATAAATAGTTGAGGTAAATGTAATTGAACGCCAAACGTGGAATTCTTTTGCTCGATCGATTCATTTCAAGTAAAAGTACAAGCGTCGCGTAGAGTATCTAATTTCCAGTTTTTCAACTTGCACCTGGCATGTTTAGAGGGCGCAATGCCAGTGCGTTGGCTTGTAGCACACCGGTGTAAAGAAACTGAGTGTCCTCCATGACAGAGTGTCCTAGCTACCATGTCAACATGTACGGAATAAAACCGTGACCTTCAATAATGCATATTGCAAAGCCATATTCAATACTGTGCTAATATTGATGGTTAACCATTAAAACGGCGCACCTTTAAGTTTGATAGTGGATAATGGTATCCAGTATAATCGTGTCGAGCTAGTAATAGTCAGATTAAACAAAAGTCAAATGTTGCGGTTTATGCATGGAAATGTACGAAAAAATGATAGGTTGAGAGAGGTTTTTGTTGATCCTGAATATTTTCTCTGCTAAGGATTTCTTAAAATGGTAATACATATTTGAATAAACAAAACATAGATAATACTAACCTATTGATGGAATCATCATAATTAAGAGAAACAAAAGCCCATATAAATTATTCAGCCACGTCATAATCATTGCAGTTATACCTTCTGCAACAGGGTACGTGCCTTCAACAGTTACCTCAAAGTAAAGCGGTACCGCTGCGTTGACCAACGTAGCAAATGTTATGACAGACACGTACAAGCTAGCTGAAAAAGTGAATAAAAACAAACTATTGAATGACTTTGTGACATCTATTTCGTAGTTCTTGTAAATGACACTGTTCATTGTAAGCATAAAATGGCAAATACCAAGACGGGGGGAGGGGGAGGGTGGTTCATGAACGTACATTCTTGGTCTCGGTGTTTAAGCATTAAGGGCGCAATCAAGTTTCTTAACAAAGAAAGAAACCTGCCATGGGTGCTATGGTTTATGAAGCCTGTTTTCGTTTTTTATGATGTTAGTTCATACTCACCCATATGGAAAACAATGACTTCTAAACATATTAGAATTATCCAAATACCACATGCAATCCCGCAGCAAACTATCAAAAGAAGTACCATCTTCATCTTGCCACCGAGGTGATCAACGAACCTGGAAGACATCAGAACATCAACACAGACTAAACTAAAGGTGCACAAGATTAATTTCTTTCTCTGCTTCTTTCTCTCTCGCCTCGTTATCGTAACATTAATTAATTTTCGCAGAAGTACAATTTACAAATACCTAGATTAAACACTTACCTGGCCAAGACAAGACTTCCCACTACTCCGGCGATATTTGAATAAAACCCTATCCAACCAACAGCATCCTGTGAATGCAGAAAAAGATGGGAAACTTATTTACAAGGAATGTCGCAAAGCCTTATTCTTAATTTGTTATTTGTTTGTTTGTTTGTTGTTATTTGTTATTTGATGGTCTGGGTTTTTTTTTTGTTTTTGTTTTTTTTTTTTGCTAAAATAAATCGTCCCGGTTGCAACGGTTTCGTGCAATGATTAATTTTGAACATTTAAAGGTATACTCAATGAATTTAAATATGTTTTTTTTTTTTTTTTTTTTTGCCATGGGTGCTATGGTTTATGAAGCCTGTTTTCGTTTTTTATGATGTTAGTTCATACTCACCCATATGGAAAACAATGACTTCTAAACATATTAGAATTATCCAAATACCACATGCAATCCCGCAGCAAACTATCAAAAGAAGTACCATCTTCATCTTGCCACCGAGGTGATCAACGAACCTGGAAGACATCAGAACATCAACACAGACTAAACTAAAGGTGCACAAGATTAATTTCTTTCTCTGCTTCTTTCTCTCTCGCCTCGTTATCGTAATATTACGCAGAAGTACAATTTACAAATACCTAGATTAAACACTTACCTGGCCAAGACAAGACTTCCCACTACTCCGGCGATATTTGAATAAAACCCTATCCAACCAACAGCATCCTGTGAATGCAGAAAAAGATGGGAAACTTATTTACAAGGAATGTCGCAAAGCCTTATTCTTAATTTGTTATTTGTTTGTTTGTTTGTTGTTATTTGTTATTTGATGGTCTGGGTTTTTTTTTTGTTTTTGTTTTTTTTTTTTGCTAAAATAAATCGTCCCGGTTGCAACGGTTTCGTGCAATGATTAATTTTGAACATTTAAAGGTATACTCAATGAATTTAAATATGTAGTTGTTTGCATCTGATTGACTTATATATCCCTAACTCCCTAGAGGTCATCTAGAGGTCAATTGAGGTCCATTTCCATAGAAATGCCCGGTACTAAACAATAAGATCTGCCTGTGAGTCTGTCCGGCTATGCGTTTCGTTATGCTTTGACATATTGGGGCTGGATATTTGGCATGTAGGTAGGGAAGGACAGTTTGACCTTTGTTTCCAGGGTTTTGGAGTGACCCCAAAGGTCACCCAGCAGGTCACTTTGGCGTAGATAGACTGTAAGAAATTACTATAACCACAAAAGTGGTCCAAAATGACCTTGAACCTGAGCAAGAACAAATCTGGGTCAAAGGTCACACACATAGATCAAAGGTCACAAGTGTTACTAAAATTGTTGCCAATCAATTCTGTTAGAATTGGTGAAAACTTCCTCAGTCCTTTTTTAAAATACTCAAAATGTATCATGTATTCATTTAAATATTCTAAATTAACAATCAAAAGTTGACAGTGCTTCATATTTACATAATTAAGGGTAGAGTACACCCTGAGTCACCTTGAAGTGCCATTTTAAGACTATTTCTTAAATTAAAGAGCACATTCTGCTCTTCAAAATATTTTTTATCCCATTAAAATCGGACATTCGGTTCGAAAGTTATCGTCAATTCTAGTTCGCCGACTGATTCACAAGCTTGCCTCAAAACAATAAAAAACAAAGGAAATGTAGTGCGCAAATTTCTTTGTTTTTTATTGTTTTTCACCCAGCTATTTTATCATTTTCCTTTTAAAATTCCGTAACTTCTTAATAGAACATAGCTGAAGTCTGCAAGAGGTATCATTTTTTTGAAAAATTCATGTACTTTCTAAATCTGCTCTCAAAATTGCATTTATATATAAAATAATTTGCATAATATGCAAATTAAGTGTTTCTAGACCATAAAAGCTATATCCTGAATGCGCTGTTTTACAACTTTCCCGGGGTTTTTCTCAGCAACGGAAAGTGCTAGAAAGCTCAAACTTTCAGTGTTTATAAATCATGCCATTCTTTAGTGCGCTACAGAGCCCTTTTTTGACATTTGTGCCTTATTATTGAAAAAATAATATTTAAAATTCAAAACTCTCCAAACATATGATAAAAATTACACAAAATTGATATTTGATGCATAAAAATTGTGATTTACATTATAAAATCTCAAAAAAGGGCTCTGTAGCGCACTGCAGTATCTATAGTAGAACACCATATCCAAATTTCAACCCCCTACAACATTTGGTTACGGAGAAAAACCCTGGGATTTACATGTACCCCCAAATCCAAGATTGCCGCCCATTATTATGCGAATGAGGTGACCTTTGACCTTGACCTTTTATTTTTCGAATATTCTTCACACAGGTACTAATGACCTAACATGGGATCAAAACAGGATGCAAAATGTAGGTTTTTTATTTTATGGTGTACTGTCCCCTTAAGCATAATGTAACATATATTTGACTGACATTCAACACTTACCATGGAAATAAGTATAGGGTGATATCCTGGGGGTGATATATTAATGCCCTTTATTTTTGGGGTGCCAAAATCATATCATAAACGTCTGACGTTACCAGAGAAACTAAGATTGCATTTTTCAGATCATGTGTAGAGAATTTCTTACTGTGTGATGTAGAAACATGCTATGAAAAAGCTCCAAGATATTTTAAATGACACTTATACCAGGTTACTTACCACGTTAAAACATGTCCTGGAAGAACCATCCCACCAAACGTAAAAATTATGGTGATATACGAGGAGGAGGTATTAGCACTATTGTGTCATATAGTGTCATGAAGATACTTTATTTCAATCCACTTTGACATCATTACACACTACTGCATCATATACACGTCAGGGTAGAAAGCCAAGTTTTAGAAGCAGGAGGAAACCGGAGTAGGCTACCCGGAGAAAACCTGCGAGGCCGAGTATGGACTGGAAACCAAACGCACATGAAATCGCAGGCCAGACCGGGGTGATATACCTCTTATCTACAATTGTGGTACAGAGGACAGCCCATTTTTTGGGGCATTGCTTTCGAGCCAAGAACCATACTACCGGGGTGTATCAGATCATCTGTGGAGACATCCAGGTCCAACTAGAAGTAGCAGATACATCGATCCAGAAATGCTATGCAGAGACACTGGTGTGGCAGGAGATATAGTCCTCCGGACTCACAGTCCGCCTACAACGATGAAGAATAGGGCACTTGATTCAGTTGACTCTTCACGCAACATTAGTTTCACGCTTTATTCCGTTGTCTTCTATGGAGCCCGGACTATGGTTCCTGGTGGACCATATCTCATTTTACACCGGCTTCACTTGAATGAACTAGGAGCTGCAATGCGGGAGGCTGACATTTGGCAAAGCCTGAGAACCTTGGCTAGAAGTACCCCGGATTCGCTTCAGCGGTTTCATTGCTTTAGCGCAGTGAAGCTGAACCATTGATTTCTAGACATAGTGTCTCACCTCTAGGCTGTTTTTCAATGAATCGGTAACCCGATATCGCCTGCTCTGCCCACAAAATTGTGCTGGCTGCATGTCACACCAGGCCAATCTTTATCGCTAAAATCCTTAGTGTACAAGGCCCACAAAATTGGTCCTGGTAAAGGGATTGAACGGAAGATGGAGGAGGAAGAGGAGGGAGGCGAGGAGATGATATAAATATTTAAAATGCATTACAACAAAAACAGTCGTCTGGGTAATTGAGTTCTGAGAAGCTTACTGGATCAGTCTTTTAAACTTTGCCGTGTAGGTCGATTTGAAAGACTGATCGATCAGCTGGCCAGCAATGAGCAATCAGCAGTCAGCCGTTTAAACTTGCTGAATAATAATATCCCATGACATGTGTATACATACCTGACCAACTTGAACGGTATTTTGAAAAATGGTATCGTATTGAGTGCTCCAAACATTGTATACTCCGGTGCTGATACTATAACATAAGGCCGGTAACCAAAACTGGGCACTCCTAATACAGAAAACACAAAAAGAATCAAGATTTTGAAGGCAAATCAGTAAGGAACGTTTCAAACACAAGTAACGGTTCCCTGGCAGCACCACGTCAAAATGGGTGGTTGAACAGGATTTTATTTCTGTCTGTCCGGTCTGGCATTTCGTTATACTTATATGGGGCTGATATTTGGCATGAAGGTAGGGAAGGACAGTCTAACGTTTGTTATCAGAGTTTCAGAATAACCCAAAAGGTCAAAAATCATCTAGAGGTCAATTTAGGTCCATTTCCATAGAAATGCCCTATACTAAAAAATGAGATCTGCCTGCGAGTCTCTCCGGCTATTGCGCTTCGTTATGTTTGACATATGGGGCTGAAATTTGGCATGAAGGTAGGGGAAGACAGCCTGACCTTTGTTTGCAGGTCAAAGGTCATTACAGGTCAATGTGCGTAGAAATGCCTTATGACCACCAAATTTGGTCAAAAAGACCGCTGACCTGAGCACATGAAAAATATGAGGTCAAAGGTCACACACATAGGTCAAAGGTCACACACGGGGGATACACTAGTTACAATTAAAATAAATTTGAGCTATCAAAGGCATTGATAATTATAGATTATTATTATTATTTGGAATTAATGTCATGTTTATTCGTGTCAGTGAACTCAAATTTCCTGTAATCCTAACAAATGGTTCTAGCAAGTCATTTCGTAACATTGTATGACACACTTATTGTCTATTCGCTAGCAAACTAGCGCAACTTCCACGCCCCTATTTCAGACAAATTACGTGAATACTATTTTAGCGCCAGGTATGAAGTCTTCTCGTTTTGTGTCCGCTGATGCGCTGGGTGGAGTTGGTGGTTTTGCCCAGGAAAGTACGCCCACGTCATGATAAAAAGATAGCATAAATCCTGCTTCTAAAATACATGACATAAGAGTGAGGCAAGCCTAGGTTGATTATTTAGCTTTGATTCAGAGGTGATAAAACAGATTGATTACGGAGATGAATCAAAGCGTGATTGCAGATTTAATAGAGTTGATCATAACCCCAAAGTGGTTCTGATGCGTTTCGGGAGGGCGGGGGGGTGGAGAGTTTATATTGCATCTTTTTTCAGGCTTTGAAAATATAGCTATTGGCATTATGATATTATACCCTTCGCAAATACTGTGTATAATGCTTTATTCCGTTATGCACCTATGTATGCGTGCAATCCACATTAATACGCCGTGTCATTCAGCTGATGATTAGCATTTTCTGTCGTGCACGAGAGAAAATCAAAATTACGATAGTGGGCAAGGTAAACAGATAGTTTTTGGTTTTCTTTTTGTACTGTTTGCCCATTAACCTTGAAGAAAACGTGTCTACCATTCGATCAAGTGCAAATGAGAGAAATTCATATCCTCAAAAAATCTCCCCTGTCCCTTCAAATGGATCAAATTCGAGACACTGACCTAATAGACATTAGTAAATTGACTTTGAATATATGATTTTTTTTTTTTTTTTTTTTTAAATTTTAATTTCACTTTGATTTTGTGTTTAGTATAAAATACAAACTATTTATGAGCAAAGAAGCCTATATGACATTTTGGACATTTTTTGAATTTTAGGAGAGTAGTAGGTAAATAGTACCTTTTTAGTATTACCAAATTATGGTTCTGGATGAAGACATTCTTGAGGATATTATTTGATTAAAGACACATTCAGTGATTTGCAAAATCAGAACATCGAAAAAATCATCAAACAATCAGTTTTTGCATGTCTGTAACAAGTACCGGTACCCTAAAATTTCACAAATGATAGGGCCAGAAGCAAACCTAATAAGGACAAAATCGGATAATTAGTTAGTACTGTCCGTTCGGACACTTACTAAAACACGTAAATGGAATGGAGAGTTA
Organism: Ophioderma brevispina; assembly: GCA_023653785.1. Classification (NCBI taxonomy): domain Eukaryota; kingdom Metazoa; phylum Echinodermata; class Ophiuroidea; order Amphilepidida; family Ophiodermatidae; genus Ophioderma; species Ophioderma brevispina. Next base: position 1,042 of record JAMKCH010054512.1, on the reverse strand, counting down.
TATCTTAGAACCACTGCAGTTTGCGTCCTGTTCTGTCAATTCGTCAGGTGGAAGAAAGTAACCTATGAGGGTGTCTCACGACTGATACTTCACTTTTAAACCATCTCTGACAAATTTCAAAATATTTTGACTCTTTCGAGGAATCACTGCTAGTGTATTTAATATGGTCTTATGCGCTTTACCTTTCAATTGGTAACGTTCACAAAACGTAAGAGGCTAAAAACCCACTCATTTACACGTGTTTCTTTTGTCAGCAGTGTCGTATCTTGCGATTGTCAAAATGGTCGTTTCACAAAACGACCTAGTGAGATTAGCATGTGTGTTAGTACATAAGAAGTATAAATAATTCTAATTATTGAAAGACAAACGGTGTTATATCTCACAATATGAATTATTGCCGTTTCGCTTAAGGTACATTCTTAAAGAGGGACTCCGGACAGAAAACATTAAGACGTGTTGTAGTAGATATGGGTGTCGGACCAAACCAGAACGTCTGAGCATCAGAGGATTCGGGTGTAGGAGTAACCGATGTTATAGTCAGGGCCCCAACATTTAAAAAGAGGCTTTAAAATTAAGATAGGTTACCTCGAGAGAAACTTTTTTTACAACCAACATATATCGATAGTCTGGAAACCCGGGAGGACGAATCCAGAGGTCGTAAAATTCGCCTGGATTGCAAAAAAAATAGATATAAGCAATAAAGATGACGTCACCAAATTTTACGTGAAAAATTGCTGCAAATGTTACTATTTTATTTTCTTGCATTGTGAATAGTCCATATCATAGGCTTTTTATTTCACTTTGTTTGGAAGCATTTTGATATTTACCATTTTGTGTTAGAGAAACGTTTAATTTCATTTCCCAGGACACATGTACAAAAATAGAGGTTTTCAATTGCAATTTTCAAAAAGTATTCTGTGTATCCGGGTCTAAAATATTAAATTTCTCTGGTAAGCAACATATTTATTCTAATTTATTCCCATTTTTTCACACTTCTTCAGATACATTTGCATGTGTTTTTACATTATTTTAAATGCTTTAA
>JAMKCH010054510.1:0-16757 GCA_023653785.1 Ophioderma brevispina | reverse complement strand
TAAATAATAGATTTAAAAAAGATGTCATTTGAATTAGTTCAATTTCCTCAATCTGAAATCGAATATTTTAAACATTGTTGGACAATTAGTCCAATTTCATCAATCTGAAACCAAATTTTTCTAAAAATTGTGTTGAAATTAGTCCAATTTTCTCAAAAAGAAGTCAAAATTTTCCAAATTTGCTAAAAGTCAACAAAAATGAAAAATTTGTGTTAAATTTGACCCAAAATCTGCATCTCTGGTGTTGCTATGGGTCCCTTTTTTGGTAAATATTGGCATAGATATGGGTCCTACTTGTAGGCATGTCATAAACCAAACTTGTTTGCGGCCCGCAATAGTTCTGGATTCAACCAATGTGGCCCTTGTGTCAAAAAGGTTGGACACCTCTGAATTATGGTATTACTGGACTTTATGCACTTGTAAATATTGTCTGTCTCGCTACTATTGTAGCATTAAAGTTAAACATGTTTGATGAATACAGTGGAAAACCTCTTTGGCATGCAGACAATCCCGCAATATTTACAAATGCACTCGTTAAAGTGATAGTTGATAATTATGATGATAATGATCGTGGGGACATTATTATGAAATTTGTTAATGTTTTCAACTGAAAAGATTTTTTGTAAAAGCTTGGTCTTTAGGAAGAAAACCAAAGGTGGTATGATATTGAAATTGCTTGTTTTCTTGTTAATACTAATTGCACATTTGAATAAAAAATTAAAATTATCATTGTTTACAAAGCTAGGTGAATATTCTCTTGTCTACACACACACACACACACACACACATGCATGCATGCACACACACATGCGCACACATCTAAATAGGCTGTCTGTCTCTCCTCACCTCTCAATGGTTCTCTCTCTATCCCTACCTCTATCCCTCCCTCTGTCTGTCTGTCTGTCTCTCTGTGACAGTCTGTCCGCCAGACTTTGAGATCACAGGTCGTACAGCCTTCAAATTTGGTGGGTGGGTGGGTGTAGCTGGAACTGTGCCAGAAAAAGTTGGGGTATTACTAATCATGGAAACTGGGTAATCGTGAAAAATGGTCAAACAAGTAGTATTAAAAAAAGCTCACCCAGAAGTAGACAAGGGGAAAACGGTTTTAACTTTGCAAATTTTCGACACAATGCGTGTCTTCATCAGGCTTTATTGCTGAAATATTACACACTGAACTGATCAAAACAAAATAAGAATACGCAAGTACTACATGAGCGTGAGTTTGGCGTGTGCGTTAAACGCGAGCGTTACCAGGTGCGTAAATGTTGATGAGAGCAAAGAGACGCGCTTTTTAATTTTCTTTTCATTGAAAATAACTGGGTTAATTTTCAGCACAATAAAAATGTATGTTTCTGAACACAGTTATATGTGTTTAAAAATATAGGGTAATTTGCTTGAAAAAATACACTGATGTGTAACCTAGCATGAAGCCAGGTAATGTTTGGTGTAATCACAGCAGCCAGGTGATCTGATGATCATCAACTTGTATTCCATTATCATTAAGGTACTATAAATAAGCGTCAGTTGTAACAAAAGAAATGTTTGTATCTGTGATAGCATCTCTGCATTGTAAAAATGGTTTACCACAAATTGCCAGTAACATACTTATAAAAACCCACTTTTGTCAAAATATTATACAATAAAATTAACTGCCAGAAGAATTAGTTGGTTATTGCAGATTTGTGAAAATTTTTGATTACATGAAAATAACTTGCCATACAGTACTGCCACCACTTGCTGCACGTTATGCATGTATCTGCGTCAGTGGCAGCATCGTGCCATTGCCACACTTAAGACAAGGTATTTCTTTCCTCTTCAATTCAGTAGCAGCGAGGGATTCACTATCTCTCTCTCTCTGTTATATTATTTTTTTTTATTTCAAGGACATTTTGACAGATCAATGCAAATACAGTTGGGTACTTGAGGTCAGGAGGAATGCGTTTCACAATTGTACCAGAAAATTCCATGCCGATTAAGGCCTTGCTGATTTGATCCGCATGGCCAAAATACATGTATCAGTTCCCGCTAGTCCTTTTAGGGCCTAATTTTTCTTAGATCAGGTATCAGGCACGTTATAATGAATACGCGCTATTGAAAAGAAGTTACTTTGTCGGCTACTGTCTTTTAATAAAAATCGGCTGGGTATTTCAATTGCAGTCATATTTATTTTGAAAAAAAAGTTGTGAATATTGGATCATTATATTCTTTTAAAATATGCCCTCTCCTTAATATGATTCATTTCTTCAGTAGTACCTCGCATGCTCTCTGGTACAAGGGTTCCTTCCAGTGGGAGACACATGTAAATCATTTAAGCGCCTCTATTTGAGGAGGACATTAAGCCTCTCAGCCAGGGGGCCGTTAACAGGGACGTGGTAACTGTCAGATGGGGGCAAGATTCCTGGTTTTGAGGCGACAGATTTCTCCGGTTGGAGGTGGTTTTGAGGCCAGGCAGATTAGATTCAGATTTTCCCGGTTAGAGGTTGGTTTTGAGGTATTAGTTTTTCCTTGATTGGAGTGGAAAATTTCCTGCGTGAGCAGGCAAAAAAAGCTGATTTTGTGCCTGATGTTTCAGCTTTTTTCCGGTCAAAAGTCTCTGGGGTGGCAACCTTCCCCCCCATCCGGCCCACACCCCTACCCCCGCCTGTTACGCTACTGCGTCACATCCATTAAGCCTATGAATTTGCTGTACAAGTAGCTTACTGTGTACATGTTCACTGCAATCAGATTTCAAGTAGCTGGTGATAACCCATGATAATTCTCTTTTCCTAGGTGTGTGGTTTAATTTATTCAGTTTGCGTCAATCCTTCATTTATTCGGAGTTACTTTTGCTAGTCCCCCGATTAAAGGTTGGTGTGTGTTTGTATAACGATGAGATTCACATTCAGGGCCCTCCTAAAAAAATTACTGATTTTTGCACTGATGAAAGCTTTCCATCAATAATATCCCAATCTAAAAGGACTAAGCTGAAAATGTTTCTGGGCTGACAAAAATTATGAAATTCTAATTTCGTATAGGAGCAAATACCAAAATTCAAGCTATGTTTTATATTGAAATAAGCGAATCAAAATTAACTTTGTTTCTTTCTTTAAAGGTAAGAAATTATTGAGTTCAAATCTCGATGTACTATTATGACATAATATTGAGGTGTCTCAAAAGCTCTCATTTGCCAACCTTTTTAAGCTGCTGTAACTTTTAAGATTACCAGTATGTTAATTAGTATTATTGTGGTTTTGCTAGCTGGAGCAGAAGGACACTTTGCAATAGTTATATGCCCGTTATAAAGGGACGTAACCAGCTTTTTTCGGGGGGGGGGGGGGGGGTAAATATTTCCGGGGGGGAAAGCATATATTAAAAGTTGTTAGGTATATATAGGTTATGTTGTTTTCATTGTAAATTAGCATGTGTGCGAAATTCACTAATTTCAGGGGGAGAGGCAAGATTCCCACAATAGGGGGGGGGGGAAGCTGCCCCCTGGTTATGCCACTGGACTGGCTGTATTTGTATCGTGGTGATAAAATGTTCTTATCACTGTTCATAACATGTTCGGTTTTCTAGCACTGAGTTTTCGTGGAATGATCATTGAGTGAGCTACATGAGATGTGGTTAGAAATAGTGTGGTCACACACAGTGGGAGCTAAACATTTGGGTTGTTTGATAAGACACACAAAAGCGCTAAAATCACTACCTGTACGGCCTGACCTAATAAGGATTTGGGGATCACTGATTTATAAAGCCATGCCATTTTAAATGAGGGCAATGGGTGGTTCTGGTGGATTGAGGCTTGTCCCGCACTGAAAGGTCGTGGGGGGTCGAGTCCCAACTGCGGCAAAGGTTGTGCCCTGAGTAAAGGCGCTTTACCTCAATTACTCCCGTCCACCCAGGAATGGTACCAGTGTTATCGCTGTGCGGAGGAGTGGCGCGAAAACCCCCCACAGCAAAAATAATACGGAGGATGTCTGGCCCTGAACGCTAAGGAAAAAGAGAGATGGGCCACGAACAATTTACTTAGTTTTACTTATTTTAACCCTTACCAACTTAGCATCACACCTGCTAATTGGCACACAACATTTATCTCCTTCTAAGCTTTCTAACATGTTATCTAAAGAAACTTTTTCCCTTTGTAAAATGAGTGTGAAAGGAAAACATATTAAATTGTGCCAATTCAACTCCACAATATATATATTACCGTTTTGTGGGAAAATTTTTGTTGATGGGCACCATTTGGTTTAATTTCCAAATTGTTCGGTGTGTTTTTATTTAGAACTAATTTCTTTGCTGCCAGCAAGTCCGGTACCAAAAAAATTGTACCACACTTGAAAATGAAAAGGGTGTAATTCAGTAAATAATGGCTACATTATACAGGAACTAGGAAGTGAAAACAGTATACTGCCTATTTTATTTAAAAAGGAAGAGGCGTGAAATAAATAGATTGGCTTAGTAGAAAAAGTGGCTATTATTGGAACAGGATCTTTTCAATGAAGGAAATGAAATTAATATTGGTCTTAAAACATGCGTTTAGGAATTCTTAGTATCATAGACGTTTCCTTGCAGCAAATAGGTGAACATTGTTACCGAAACTCGGGGTGTGTCCTTGTATCAATTTATTAATCTGCTAACTAAGTCTTTGTAGTTAATGGTATAAATACCCCGAAATGGAAGTAAGGGCATCTAGAAATTTATCCAAGGTATGAGTCATGTGAGTGTAATGCTATCCAACAAGTGTATTGGATGGGGTCATTTATGTAGCTGCCATGTGTTAATTTGGAAATTGCAGGTATCGAATTTGGTTTCTCACTGGCCATGACCATTGTGCTCCGCTATTGATGTGAGTGGGTGGGTATAATATTGTTGAGCTCGGGAGTAGTGGTATGTATGTATGGGGACAGAAATGAGAAATATGTTTTAACGTTTCATCTTTAAGGTTTGGGGGTAAAATGTCATATTACAGGACAATCCACTGAGGAACCACGTCACAAGTATCAAGAGATACATATTACACTGTTGGAAGACAGTTATGTGGTAAATGTCTGCCTCTTCGTCTAGAGTTAGTACTAGCCGTGACAGATTGCTGACAGTTGAAAACTTTAAATCATTAACAAACCGTTAGTATGTTTGTATGGATCTTAATGTGGGGAAAGGAAAATATCGGATCCAAACGTACAGTAATGAGTAAAATTTAATGAGTTGCATCCAATATTTATTGGCGTCACTATGAATTTTAAAAATATTGGACTCGACTGCGCCTCGCCCAATATTTTTGCAACTCACACGCTCAACCAAATAAATATGGACTGCAATCATTCCCAATGTTTATACCTAAACTTGAGGTTCATAGGTCAACACATGGAACCTCCATATAAATGATGTCAACATTCACATTCAAAAGGGCATCTCCGTGTAAGTAACACTGTCAGGTGACATCACGATTCAGCAGATCACTTGAAAAATGTACGGTGGGTAGAAAGAGATGAAAGAAGTAATTGGTAGACTCATGTAACCATGGAAGATTTCTGTGCGTAATTGCCAATTCACATGCATGACAACTATTCCCCTTTTTATCAGCGCTTTAAATTGTCAAGCAATAAGAGGATGTATTCCCAAGGTTTATGTAGGTAAATCTGGTAGGCCTAGAGTTTGGGCGTCCGCCAGTATTTTTTCAAAGAAATCGGTGTTTTTTGCATAATGTACTGCTTTTGCATGGGCTGAGTCCTCAGTGGGGTGGCGGGTGAGGGCCAATTCAGCTACCTTGTAAAAAGTAACCTTAAATAAACTATTAAGTCGGATCAGAGTGATTTCGAAATATTTATTTTTTTGGTGTAACTAATGAAAAATAGGTGAACTAGAACTAAAGATAAGTAACCTAAAATGCCAATTCCGAACAATTTGAGATGTATCGGAGTTTTCGTTTTCGGGCAGTCGTGGCAGTAAACATTTATGGGTAGTATTACGTCACATAGGATACTGTATACAAATAACAAAAATTCCGGATCTGGAATTTTAAACGAAGGTGTGATTTTCTATATGAAGGAATTTGATTTAGTAGTAGTTAGAGAGGCCATTTGGGTCAAAAGTGCTTTTTCTAGTTAAGCTTTCGCTCAACCCAAAAATTCCAGAGCTGCCAGCAATGTTAAAATTGATCATAAAGTGCTCCCTCTGTATTCACATGACCCGGCTGGCACATCTAAAAAGTGACGTGGGAAAAGTTATTGATCAATATGCAGAATTTTGGGGAAACAATTAAAAAATACAAATGGACTTTATATGAAAGAAAAACCTACCGTAGTTTCCTAATAAACGCCCCGGGGCCGGTGCAAATTTTCAAAAGAGGGGGGCGGTTTATTACAGTTCAAAAATGGAAAAGAACACAAATCCCCACAAAAATCACCTTACACAGTTAAGATTACGGGGTGAAAGATGTCGGATACAACTATGAATCCAACGAACGGCACTTTGTACTTTGTAGAAAAGCATTGATGACAACAGCGAGATTGATACGGATTACGACATTCCCGGCCATTAAATCATGCGAATTAGGTAAGCTTAATACATTTTCTTGAATTGTTTTATCAAAAAATCGTATGTTAGGGGGGGGGGCGTGGGCGGTTATTAGAGCAGGGGCGTTTATTAGGAAACAACATCGGTAAGCTTTCTTTAAGATATAATACATAACCAGCATCAGAATTTGTAACAAAAATATTGCAAAAGAAAATAAGCTTTTAATAGGAGTGTGTACTAATTTTCGCAAAGAAATTGCCCCCAATTTTCTGAGGATTCTTTATTTTTACACTTTTTTTCTTGAAATCTTTTGTCTATCTTTAAAATCTCACAAATTGAGAAAAGACGAACGAAATGTATAAAATAATTGTAAATATTGGATTGTTCTTGATTTTGAAAGGTTGACCATAAGGCTCAGTTGTTACAGAATTATGTATACCTTTGCTATATTTTCCAAAATGATCAAAAAGTTGTGTATCAACGATTCCAAAAAACTTGTAATTCTTGGCAAAGGTGATTTTTGATATTGGTTTTAGGGCAATTAGCAACATAAAACTGGCAACCAGCAGAATATTTTTTAAATGCTCTCAGAGTTCCCTTTTAATCAGCAGTGATGCTGAAACAGTGCATGAAACCCTTGCACACTCTAAGATTGATGATGTGAATCAGTTTATTGGCATAGGTTTGTGGAGCCGTGGATATGATGCAAGTCATGAACGTGAATTCTGAATCAAAATGAATCACAAAATCATGGTAATAGATTTGTTGTTATGAATATATTTATGTTTGCACAAATATAAATAGTCCAGTTGCTTTGTGTAGCAGCATGAAGCATATGATGAGATGCGTCTGGTTGTGTCGCGTATTACACTATAGCAGGGAAGGCGATGCAGCAGTCCCTGGGACCCTGCTCACGGTGAGTGTGAGTGAATGTCTGTCATGGTCATGTTGTGGGACTGTGACCTGGTGACTGGACTCGACTGTCATAACTTTACATGTCAGTGACTGTGCTACATTATGACCTTAAAAGTGTTTGTTTACTTAGTATGATGGTATTTAAATATAACTGAACTAGTGTACACAAGCTAGGGTTTAGACTTAAGATAGCTAAATCCCTTACTTAGGCTAACTTGATTCATGATTTAAACTTACAGAGTTGGGTTCATAATCATACTGCCATAATGAGTGACGCATAGTCCTTAGCCTAGCCTAGGCTTGTCATGTAGCATTATCCGGTAGTAGTTGCACGGTTCAACTTGTCTCTGGGTATGTTTTTGAATGATTGGGTGCGTCTAGATGAAGATCTAGCCAGGCCTGAGGTGGGGGCCTAGGCCCTAGACAGACATCATGACATGTGTTAGGCCTAGACATCACGAAATGATAGTGATAAGAAATCTGATACCCCATACGTCAAATCGTGAATCAATTCGATGCACGTTCGTAGTTACTGACTTCTGACTAGCGTACGTACGTACTTACACGTTACATCATGCTTATCTACGGAGGACTTAAGACAGCGTGACGACGTAGCGTATCGATTCGATGCTTGACAACACAAGAAATAAAATAGGTTTTACTCTAGTATAGACCGAGTAGTGAGAGTACACTTCAGGGTGAACTATTGCTGGTCCTATCGGGCACCCCTAGCTCCAGCAAAGACCCCATGGATCCGAATGCCTTACTACTGCTAGCCTTACTCTGGATCTGTACTGGCACTGTCACTGCGTACTGCCAATGGTTGTGCTGCAGTCTTGGTAGTGAGTTGGTCTAAGCTGAGCTCGTGAGCTAGGCCATTGCCTCGGCCCTAGGCTTAACAAGTATCGCACCCTATAATTTTAGACCAAGCAGCACAAATAGGCTGTGTTTAGGCCTAAAGCCGTATTCATAATTGGCCTTTCCGGCCTTTTGATTAGGGCGCAAAACATGCAAGTTAAAAACTGTCTCGCTTTTGTTTCCCTACTTTGTAATCACATATTTGAGGCACTTTTGTGTTTGACAATGGGCGTTCACAACACTCGTTCAATATCTAATATACTACATAATATCAACATCATTAGGAGCTCTGGGAATATTGTTTTCTATGTAAAAATCATTTTGGGTAAAAGTGGCAATCACTCAATTAACATTTCACCCCCAAAATCATACCAATTTCTTCTTCTCATATTTCTACTTACAATATCACATTTATGTGCCATAATTATTCGAATCTTCACAGCAAATATTAAGCTTGTACCAAATGTCCTTTTCACGATCTATAAATCATCAGATATTTTATAATATTTGACATTTTTGTTAAAAAAATAAAAAGTTTTTTTTTTTTTTTTTTTAAACCAAAATACACGGTCATGTCACTGTTTTCAGAAATGCCAGCCAGTAAAATTCCAAAAGTAGAAATACTAGATAATAATTATTATCACTAGAAGCTTCTGGAATATTTTTTTCTATAGATTCAAAATCAGTTTTGGGGTAAAATTTGGGCAAAAATCACTAAAATAACATTTCTCCCCAAAATAACCATTATCCTCATGACAAATCCTTTTTCCTCATAAATTCAAATCTATATTGTAATAAGTATTTTCACACAACTAGGAAAGGTTGTACTAGTATTTACTTTTCAATTTATAGCTCTTTTAATATTTGCCCATTTTTGGTAAAAATGGTTAAAATCATGGGGAAAAAATTTTTGCATTGTTCAACCCAAAATAACGTCCGGCCGACGTCCTTTTTAGAAATGCCAGCCGTGTAAAATTTAAAAAGTAAATAGATTGAATGATATTAACATGTTAGAATCTGCATTTGGGTTTGAACGGGCACCCAAATATCCAGAAGTGGCCTCTCTACTATTAAGCTTAGCAAATTTCACACAGTGATTAGTATAGGACAGCCTTAATGTACATCCAAAAAAACACGATTTTTTTTTGGAAATCTCTGCGTCAAGCCTTTAAGTAGTAATGGAATAGGTTTGACTGTACCATCTTAATTCAACAAATTCACAGAATTAAACACAAGAAACACATCACATTTGGTTCCCTATGCCTGCTGTGAATGCTGTTCGACTAGTCTTTCATCTTTATGGTTAGAGCATCATGAGTATGATTCCATGATGTTTAAACAATTTTAACATGTGTGATTAAAAATTACAGTACTCTATAAGGCCAAATTAGTCACGGGGTGCTTGGGCCTCATAATATGACTTATATAGCTGATTTGTGTGCCTATATATGGTATTTGTGGGTAAAATATTGTTTTGTTCTCCTATCTTATTCCTAATTCAATTTTATATTTTGTTTGAAAATTTTATATTACAAAAACAGACTCCAGCTCCACACACAAAAGTGAAAAAAAGCCCGGGTAGGGATATTAAATCTGATTGCATTTGATATGGTCAAACCATTGGTATGTGGTTATTATTTTTACTGCTGTCAACACACAAACGTGTTTCTTCTGAAAGGATCGATTATGTCTTGGGAACTGATGCTCTGGCTGTGGAGCCCTAAAGACATACTAAACAAAATTGCAATAATGGGAAGAAAAGAAATTACTCGATTGTGATGTAATAGATATTCTAAACAAGACTTTAGTAAATACTTTCACTCAAGTTGCAAAAATTTATCAGGAGACTATGTACATATGGGTAATTTCACAGTAAATGCACCTATCATGCTGCAGAAATTCATTGTCCATTTAGTAGTTTGCTGCTATAGCAATTCATAATTTGTTTTAAAAAGAAACAATTTATGAGCTTAATCCTTCCATAGGGATATTTTTTATAGAAAGCTTTACATGTTAATAAACTTTTGTAATCAATAAAGTTGGTTATTATATAGCACTTTGACAATGTATTCAAAAGCGCTTTATTCACCTTTTTCCGATACCACTAAATATGCCCTATACATCCCAGGTATGATCATACCTGGGTGGCCGCTCAATGGCTTATTTTCCTAGCAGTTTTCTTCCCATTTTCAGTAGCGTAACAGGCTGGAGGGGAAGGTTGCCACTCCAGAGATCTTTGACCGAAAAAAGGTTGAAAATATGCTAATCACCTTTTGTGCCGCTTACCAGGAAATTTTTCACCTCCAAATCGGAGAAGCTCTGCTTAAAAAAAAAAAAAAAAAACCACCTCCAACTGGGGGAAAATTTTGCCCTCTCTGGACAATACCCCTGTTATGCCCATTCTGCCCGGGTGAAGAGACAATCAAGGTTAAGTGCCTTGCCATGCATGGATCAATTTGATATTAGCTGATTCATTGTCATATGTTTTTTTACACATCAGAAAAAACAGGAAATTAGAGCTCAAACATCCAAAATAGTTGGGCCCAAAATGTAATCTAATATTTTTAAAAATCTATTTTTCACATATTGTTTTCCAACCATGGAGTTATTATGTCAACAAGAAAAATGGAGGCATTTTTTTTTTTTTTTAATTTTTTATTGTACTTCGCAAATATACATAAATTTGGGCATTCAATTATTGATATTGCAATCCAAGGGTAATTTCAGTATACTTCTCTGCAGCCATAACAATCACCACTTTCCCAAGAATGACAACCATTTATAGTGCTGGTAACATATTATCTAAAATAATATTGATGATGATGCGGAGGAAGAGGTGGAGGAAGAGGTGGTGGTAGAGGAGGATGCTGAGATGAGGATGATGATTGTCCAATAATAAGATGCTATTTTGTTATAATTTATTTTCAGCGGGGGGGTAGGACATGCCAAACCTAAACAGCACCAGCGAATTCAAAATGGCAATCAACTTCCGGTGCTAGTCTGTTTCAAAGACTCAATGGTAGGAGGGCGCCCTTAAGCATATCGAACGGTTACACACCGACTTGACTAAAGACTAGGGCCTGGTCACAAATATTTAAATCTAAATGACCGTTATTGGAAATTAACATTATTGTTTTGCAGCGGGTGTTAATCCACTAACCCCGACGGATTTTGAAGTTCAATATTTTTTCCCAAATTAGCATGATGTTACTAGATTCGTTTGAACAGAGGTTAAGAGATTTTGTAAATGTCAGTGGGACCAGACGCCATAGTAAATGCACGTAGCTGTTACCCAAATTACCGTTTGGAATCCCCCAATGCCCAAATCAAGCATATCGTGTCCTAACCCCCCGGTTTTCATTGGAAGTTTACAATGTGGCCAATACAAGAAATATGGTTATTTATAATCCAAATGACACTACCATTAGATCTAATTCCAATCAACTATCAGAGGATGATAGTGTGAAGGGTAAAGATATATTTTTAGCAAAGCCGTTTGAATATTTTTCAACACAATCCAATGTGAGCGGATGTTAAATTTTTGGCTTTGTGCCTGTATGATTGCATCTCTCAGGGGTCTTTCAATTTCACTGAATCCTCTTCAAAGTAAGGTGCAAATCAAAGAGAATACAGTATTAAGAGTGCATGTGGGCCATTATTCCTTAACACAAGAAAACCTGGTTGTATTTTGTTTTCCAACCAACGTTAAAAAAGGGGAATATGACATGAACTCCATTAAAGGTGTTTGTTCTGATTTATGTGTACAGGTTCTCTATTGTATGAGAGCCTGCACTTGCATACACTAATTACACCAAGTATCATGGGGGAATGGACTTGGGTTTTGATAGTAGAAGCGTAATGCACAATTGCAAGACCCTATTCACCACTATGCATAATAATTGATGTTACCATTCAAATGACCGTTTTTTGGAAAGAAGTGTATTTGGAAGCCTGAAATTTCAGGACGACAATGAACACAATGAGAAAAGTATGGGCCTTTTCAGACATATCAAAATTGATAAGTCGTATGGTCCCAAAGACAATCCGGAAACAACCAACTTTAACGTGTGTGTGTTTGTTGTTGTGTTATTGGTTAACCCTATGAATTATTACCTATCTTGAATTCAGAGACCATGAAATTTTTAACTTGCGTGGATGATATGAGAGATCGTGGTCAATCACAAATACCATCATGACAATTATGAGATCACATATGTATCTTCATAATTATGATGTGTGCTAACTTTTGATACGCTTGGTTCAAATTTCAGGTTCATTGAACTCCTAAAATCATAACTGGTGAAATTATATTTTATAGTCACCTCTAACACTTTGCAATTGCCAGTTACAGCTATACAGCAACTGATAACTTGGTGGAAATGATAATGTTATAGTTTACCTCCTACCACTCACATTGCTAGTCAAAGCTACCGCAACTGATTAACTTTGGTGAAGTTATGTTATGTTCACTTCTACCACTTAACACTACTAGGTTAAAGTTACAGGAACTGTAAACTTGGTGGATGATATATGTTACACTTCACAGGGCTGGTCAAAGTTACAGCAGTAGTTGGTGGAATGATATGTTATAGTCACCTAGACCACTCCGCAGTTGCTAGGTAAAAGCTCACCAACTGATAAACTTGGTTGAATGATAAGTTATAGTTCACCTATACCACGCGGCAATGCCAGGTTAAAGCTACAGCAACTGATAAACTTGTGAAATGAAATTTATAGTCCCTACCCTTCACCGTGCTAGTTACACTACAGCAACTGATAACCTTGGTGGAATGATGTTGTTATCGGCACCTCTACCACTTTGCAGTGCTAGGTCAAAGCTACAGCAACTGATAAACTTGGTGGAATGATTGATGTTATAGTCCTTCTACCACTTAACACTGCTAGGTTAAAGTTACAGAGGAACTGATAAAATTGGTGGAATGATAATGTTACCACTTCACATTGCTAGTTCAAAGCTACAGCAACTGATACACTTGCTTGAATGACATGTAATTTGCACATGGTTACTATATAACTCCATGGGTACACATAGTCACTCGACCACTTCACATGATATGTAAAACTACAGCAACTGGTGACCTTGGAATGATATCAGCCTGATTTAGCATACTACCAGTGGTAATGAGATCCTTTTGTTGAATTTAGGTGAAGCATTATTTCCTAATTCTGCGTCCATCCCACCCTCTACACAATCTGAACCTAAAAAATTGGTATTTTGTTAGAGTACTGTATTATGCATCTTTTTGGAATGTGACATTTTTAATCCTACTAAAATAACGATCGACACAATGGGACAGTTAGTATATTAATTATTATCAGACATACATTGCACAAGGCAATGGGGGGCAGTTTACATCCATTCATACGTTTTAGTTTTCTAATGTTTGGAAATATCAAATTATACCACTACACTAGAATATAAACTATGATTTTGCATACTATCATGTACCCGTCAATTAGTGCACACCAAAATTGTTGTAAGATGACTAGAATATTCCTAAATTATCAATGGCAGTTTTCATCGTGCTTCAGTTGCTATAAAATCAAGGACGATGTTTAGAGTCACCTCTAAACCGCTTCGCAGTGCTTGGTCAAGCTTCAGCAACTGAATAAACGTGGTGGAATGATCATGTTATAGTCACCTACACCCACTTCACAGTGCTATGTTACAGCTACAAGCAACTGATAAACTTGTGGAATGCTGTATTAGTCACCTCTACCACTTTGCAGTGCTAGGTCAAAGCTACAGCAACTGAATAAACTTGATGGAATAGTTATAGGTGGCTCTTAACCACTTCACATGCTCATAAAAAACTAACAGCAACTGATGAACTTGTGCAGTCAATTCTATCATCACTTCACAATGATAGGTAAAAACTACAGGAACTGGGTTAACTTGGAAAGATATCCTCACTGATTTAGCATACTACAGCGTATGAGAATATTTTTGTGATTGAGTGAAGCATTATTTCCTAAGGCCTCATCCTCTACTTTTCTACAAATCTGACCTAAAATTAAGAAATAAAGGTGATGCAGTATCCTTTATGGGCGAATAAAAATATGTGTCCGAGGTCGGGAAAACATAAATAATGGATAGGCGCATCCGATCCATTATTTTATTTTTTTCCGGCCGCGGATACATTATGAGCCATAGAATAATCCTGCAAACCCTTTATTTTCTCTTCTATTACCGAAAACAGCGTGATATAATGAAGAAATGCATTTCCGACCCATTATTGCCGAATAATGGGCCGTAACTGACCAATCAGTATGCAGCATTTTCAATAATGGGCAGCAGATGTAATAGAATGGGATTAATGATATTACACTTCATCTTTTTCAATTGGTGAAATTTAAATCATACGAAAGTAATGTTCGACAAAATGGATTTGTTGACTCATCCGTTAGTGTGTCAAATCATACCAGTACACACTTGCACCTGTTAGAAACAATGCGGTTAAGCATTCATACGTTATTAGTCAAATCATACCTTTACATAAAATTTAAAATAGTAATTTGGCATTCTATCATGTACTAACCATCATTTACAACTAATTACAAACCCATTTTGTAAGATGATAGAAATATTTTGTTTCAAAATTATCCCCCCAATTAGATTATATTGTGGATAAGAAACAGGGCATTCCTGTTTTTGTCAAGAACTTTGTTACATGTTGATAATGTCACCATACGCTAGTATGCTAATTCAAGGACTATATGCTATAGTCCCTTCTACCACCGCTTCGAATTCGCAGTGCTATGTTGCAGCAACTTATAAACTAGTGGAATTATGTTTATAGTCCGGCTCTACTACTTTACAATGTTTTGGTAAAACTACAGCAACTAATGCACTTGGTGGAATGATATATGTTATAGTCCCTCTATCACTTCAAACTGCCTTCGGTGAAAACTACAGCAACTGATTAAACTTGGTGGAATGATCTGTTATAGGTCACCCTACAACTCAGTGTTTTGTCATAACTACGCTACAAGCACCTGATACACTGCTTGAATGACCCGTTAGTGCCTCCATCACTTCACAATGCTTTGTCCAAAATTACAAGCAGCTGGTGAACTTGATGGAATGATATCGTCGCTGATTTACCATACTACCGTGAAGCATACTTTGGTGAATTGATTGCACAACTATTTCTTGAAATGTGCATCATCCCTGTCTTCTCACAAATCTGGAATCTAAATTTTTTTTACTGTTTGGCAAATTTCTAAACGGCAGTTTTCACCATCCTAGTAATGCTGAAACAGTGGTGGGCTTGGTCAGAGCTTGACAGTGCTAGGTCAAAGCAACGCAACTTAATGACTTGGTGGAAATGATATGTTATATCCCCTCTTTCACTTCACATGCTTTGGTCAAAACTAATTCAATTGATGATCTTGGTAGATATGTTATATTGACCTCTACCCCTTTCACATGCGAAGGTAAAAGTACAGCAGTTGATGACTTGGTGGTATGATTTGTTGTAGCCATTCTTTCACTTCACAGTGCTAGGTCAAAGTTTGACCAAATATTGCTTGAAAAGCATTCACTAAATACAATCTAAGATATGACTTTTTGAAAAATTCCACGTCTTCACATGTAATATTTACTTTAATTTAATGAACTAATTTTGAATTCGCTGGATTTTGCGTGCAGAGCTTCGAACTGACTGCAGTCAATCGCCAATTTTAAACCAGTAAACAGTGTTTAAAAAAAGTCATGTCATTTTTTCCTTCGTGTTCCTGCCATTCGATACTCTCCTTGGCTTAGGTGTAACTGTAACAATTCGCGAATATGGAATGGGGGACAATATTTAACATACAACAAGAATCGTCCTTTTTAAAAAAAAGAACAACCATCCTTACAAGGATGTTTATGTACTGAATATGTTTGTAAATACTTGAGATCATAGGAAACCCTCTCGTATATTAGAGAGATATATAACCACAGTATGTATTTCACAGGCATTAACCATACTCATTCACAACCTTTTAATTTGAAATACCACTGGTTTTGGAAATGCCAGGCCTTTATACAGCCATATCAATTTCATAGGTGAGTGCCGGGCCCTGGTTATCAAATAATTTCTAAATATTTAACCACAGTCCATGGACCGAGATTACAACATTCCCTTACGGAAACATTGCAAAACAATGCGTGACACGATGAGGCAAGGAAGTATCACCGCCTGTTGGCACAGTCCAGAGCTTTCCATCACAGTTTATTTAAAAACACAACCCCTGAGTGTTTGTGTATAATATATGATAACTAGAATACACAAGATCAGATCATGTCCATGAATGTACAAGTACAACCAACCCACTGAAGCTGTGCCCCTTGGTTGATAGCATATTGTAACTCACAGTGTGTGCTAATCTGGCATTTTACACATAATGGTAGCTCTCAAATCCGTGGGTCCAATATCATCCATTACATGTCAATGAACTGAGAAGTTCTCCACTGTGATGGGTGC
>JAMKCH010054509.1:0-30624 GCA_023653785.1 Ophioderma brevispina | reverse complement strand
GAGTGGATTCGGTTAAAATTACGCTAAAAGACTTTCGTGATACCGACCCTTAGGCGGACTATGGTAGCGCCTCTTTCATCAGATACTAAACTTGTTACACTGGCACAACCACTATAAAGATTGTGGAAATGAAACAATTCATCCAGATGCTCTGATTCATTGTATCGATCTCATAATATTATACGTGTTCGATGTTTAACGTTTGGCGTGTATCTACGTGACACTTTACAATATTGCTAATTGGGTCCATGGTTCTTGATATTAAGTAGGAAAAAGTATTTTAAGACTCGTTTTGTTTTCAAAAAAAAAAGAAACCTCGCAGGGCTGAATATATATAGTATGAACGTCTTTCTCATTTATGTTTTTAAGCAGGGTTTTTGTTTTAATGAATTTCGTTACTACCCTCGAAGAAAATCACATTAATATTTAACCTACCTGCATCGATATCGCACTGGTTTAAATGATAGAATTACGCATTCCAAAGCGCCAAAGTATTGTATAGCATGTTGTAATCTGAAGTTATCATACAGTACATAATCCAATGTAAAATTTAATTAAGCTTGAAAGAAGAAGAGCCAGTGTGTGATTGTTGTTCTTATAATTCGTTCTTCTTAGCAATACTCGTGTTGAGCAGGACATCGACGATAATTAGTTTCTTCTAAACAGCACCCAGAAATAATATATTAGTTAATCTTTCCCTGGAGATGGTCAGCGCACGCAATGTTGAAAAAAAAAAAACAAACATATTCGCTTAGCCGGACTCGAAGCGGTGTGTTGTGAACAGGAATATGGACCACACGATCTCAGTATGACTCAGTAGTCAACCGACCACGGTGAAAGAAGAGGGGAACACGCTTCATGGACTCTCCGGTTTACGTTCAGATGTTTCCACGTTCGCGTACAAGTATACGGATCGCGAATGGCATCAGAACCTTCGCTATTGTAAATTATGCCGTGCATTGATTTAAGTAAACGTATCCAACGTTATAAAACCGACAAAAAATCTTGTTTAGGTCTGTTTTAGTCGGGGAAATACTTGTCCGGGTGCTGCATTTGAAGCCATGTTCACGCATCAATCCACCTTTGAAACAAGTGCCCTGGGAGTGTTGTACACTCCTATTAGATTTTTACACATAAGGGTAGCACATTACAGATTGTCTGTTAAGCTTGCAGCCTACCTTAAAAAATTATATACTAAAGGGTGAATCATCGAGTTCAGACATTAAGAAATCCGTAAAAATTAGATATTTATCCGCTGTGGAAATGATTAAAGTAATTACCATTATGAAGAAGTTGTATAGTAGCGGAAAAATACACGGAAAGAGCCTGACCAAATAAAGAATATAATGCCATGGCAAAAAGTGTTGCGCCAACTTGATTTCGAAAGTGGTTGGGAGAAAAGAGGGTCTGATCGGGCAATCGAAGGGAAAAGTGCATAGATAATTTTAATGTAGAGGAAACTGTTTACAATTAACAGTAGTAAGTTAAAAAGGCATCAGAGATGTTGATGAATACAGTAGCATTGCAACTTCGGGTGAAGTGGCTAGCATCTAAGGTAGAATGGAGGTAGTTCGCGAAATTCATCGATGGCGGCCAATTTATACATTTCAATTTGATAATGAAACGGAAAAAATAAGTTGAGGATGGTTAAAACCTGACGCTATAAACAAAATGATAATGTGATTTGTAACGTTCGCTTTTGTTCATTTGCATGACAATCTTGTTTAAGGGTTTACAGATTGCGAAATAAACGGTTCAAATGATATTGAAAGTTATTAAAATCAACTGACGCAAAATATAAGAAGTATGAAAACGGTGTGAGATAATCAAACAGTTACAGATAGAATGATAACGGAAAGATAACCATACCGAATGGGCGATCCGACGAAACCAATGTATATTAACATTTGGCGATAGAAAGTAGTACAATGTCACACACGGAAAGATTCACGAGGATAAACGCCAAGGACAGTTGTGCAGCTCTTGGTGCGAATAACTGTTGCAAGGACTAAGATGTCTATACTACCAAATATGGAACAATAGGTAGAGAGAACGTAATCAAAATGCTTCGTTACTACTCCACAACAATTTATAAGCTTCTTCCGCGGTAACATTGATTTTGTAGCCGATGTGCAAAGGACATGGCGTAACTTCCGTACGTTTGGTATTCCATTATGCATGGTAGAATAGGATCATGTGAGAGTAATGGTGGACCATTTACCATACCAAAGAGTACAAGCAGATGATGTTAACAATGAGTGGATTTGGTTAAAATCCCCGTAAAGACTTTCTTGATACCGCTTAGGCGTCGAGAATGCCTTCATTTCATCGATAAATAAAGGTATATTGGCAACCACTTTAAACAATGTGAAACGGAAACTTCACAATCTCTGATTGATAGCACCAATCTCATAATATTATACGTGTTCGATGTTGTACGTTTGGTGTGTAGTAATAGGTGACACTTCAGTCATATATCCATTGTCCATTGGTCTTGACATTAGTAGGAAAACGTTATTTTAATACTCGTTCTGTTCAAAATAAGACACCTCACGCAGATGGCTCTTACATGTTATTGAGCTTTCTCTGTTGTAAGTGGTTTTACTGAATTTCCTTACTAACTCGAAGCAATCACATCCACTATTTAACCTACTGCCTCGATTATCGCACGTGGTTTAATAATGGCATACATTTTGCTTTTACTTTTACTCTTAGCTGGTGTTTTGACCAGTTGGTTTCACTTGTATAGTCAGAAGACACTGCCAAGGAGCCTTGTATTGGAAAACGTGCCAAAACTTTGTCACCGGTTTAATTTTTCTGTTGGAGCTGTGTTGAATTGATACACATAGTCTGCAAATCATATCAGAGTGTTCCACCACAACCATTTTTCTTTCAGTAGTTTACATGGCCTCTTGCTACATGTCTTGACCACAACCACATCTATGGACTGAATCCTAATGAATCCTGTACGGCCTCCAGGTAGCAAATAGCAGGAGAACGAACGACCCCATATATTTTTGATCATTGTTTTCCTTATGGTAAAGAACAGTGTGACGAAAGAGGAACGCAAACAGTTCCCGCTTGGATTGACTAAATACCCTGTTAAAATGTTTTTAAAAACGGTCCTTTTTATAACTGCAGCCAGAGACTCGAAACGTGGAAAGTAACTGTAAAAAAAACATCGTTTTAGCTGTCATCCGGGACTCGAACGGGCAAATAACTGTAAAAGAAGGTCGTTTTAACTGTTGTGAGTCCTAGCTTCTAGTTTAACACCGACGTTTTTGATGAACGTTTTCAACAGTGTACCTAGTCTGCTTTATTCACTCTGGTCTCATGCGATATTGTCTAAAATGAGTCGGGTACTGACTAAGTACTATAACTCGATTGCGTCTGATCTGTGACCCCGTAACATTCTTCCTTGCGGAGGTGAATACTTCGAATGAGGCGCAGGGACTTCTGTTATCATGTTATTGAATGAATGTTTAGCCGAATACACCATATGCGTTTCCATAGGACATGAATTGTATTTATTGGCAGGTGAGTGAATTATGTGACCGGAGTGTCCTCCAAGGTAATCCGGTTGGCACGTGCATTTTGTAGTTCTTCCATTTCCCTCTCCGGCTTAATTGAATAGGTCCAAAACTCTAGGGGACGAAACGTTCAACGCGAATCATTAGGTTGATATTTTAAGCTTGCTATTCTCGTGGGCCATGAGCTGCAGATTTGAACCTCGTAATCGCAGCATAGAAAATATATTCTTTTGACAGTAAAATGAAATTTGATCGAAAGTTTTTTTTTATTACTTTTTGTGCGCATTTAGTCAGTTTCATATACGATGACCCAGTGGATTTTCTCGGACATGTGAAGTATGGCATATGAATGCCTACGATGTCTAATACAACTACAATTGGACTTTCAAGCAAGCGAGCCGAGTGAATGGAAAGTCACAATTTGACCGAAGGTTATTTGTATGCATATAGGCAGCCAATATTGGTTTTATACCATATCACCCGAATTGGGGCACTTGGAATCAGATGATCTGGACCACTACCTGTGGTTTGTGAACAGCAACCAAAGACAAGGCAACATCTCGTGGCCTGCCACTGCTGAAGCACCAATGACACAACATGACCCTTGCGGAATTCAGTGAAGCACCGAACTTGTACCATCTCTTACTGGATCATATTTGAGAACCACAATGTTTTGGGACCGATAATAGAAGAACCCGATTTCTTCTTCAAGTCATATGAATAGTATATAATTTGATGCCTAACAGTATTGATATGTTTACTACATGCGGTCAAATTTTAAATTTTCTATTTCCGTAGGCGAGCCTGAGAGAAACGAACGGTCAAGTTTTTGACGAATGATCTATGTTTACTATTGCCTGAATATAGTAGTCATATTTGTTTATACTGACATCACCATTACATGCCTCAAATCAGTGTAAAGCGTTTATAAAACCGTATAAATTTTATATAGTAAGTGAGTGATTTGAGCCGTGTGACGATGGCATAAACATGAAACATGACTGTTTTCGACTATTCCATTCACGTCGGCCTAGGCTTATAAAATTGACCGATGATATGTTTTTACTATCTCACTCTCAGGCATTCAATTATTTGCATAATATTTTCCACTCCTATTTTTGATTTTACACATAAGTGTAAAGCACATACAGATTGCCTGTAATGCTTACAGCCTAGACATACACTAAGGATTATCACCGAGTTTCGAACATATGAAAGAAATTCCGTAAATGAAGTATTTTTCCAATGTGGATGATACAGTAAAAATTATAGTAGAGTAGAAAATACACGGAAAGGAGCCTGACAAACAAAAAGATAATTGTCCATTTTGCAACAGTGTTCAGCAACTTGATTCGAACGTGGTTGGTAGAAGAAGGTCTTCTCAGCATCGACGTAAGCGCAATGGAATTTTCATTTACAGGAAACTGTTTACAATAACGGTAGCAAAAAGATACCAGGATACTGATGAATGTATTATAATTAACTTCGTTGATGGTTCGCACTATGTACGATGAGGTAGTCCGAATTCATGGACTGGTGGCCAATTTAACAATTCAATTTGATGATGAATGGAAATAACGTAATCTGGTAAACCGGACGCTATAAACAATGACAATGTAGTTTACCGCTCGTTTGTTCCTTTCATGACAAGCGCTTTTAAGGGTTAACAATATTGCGAATAACGTCAAATAATATTTAAGTTATCAAATCCAAAGGACTCAAAATATAAGAAGATTATGAAAACGGTGAAAATGGATGAACCGTTACAGATCGCATAAATAACGAAAGATACGCCAGAAACGAATAGGCATCTAAATGAAAACCAATTAGCTGACATTGCGAATAAAGCAGTAAAATATCACACACGTAAGATTCACATATAAACACCAAAGTGTTGTGCATCTCTCTGATGGCGAATAACTGTTGATCGAGATACATATTTTCCTATATACCAACTCTTGAACCAAGAGGAATAATACGTAATCAAACTACACTTCGTAACTGTTTCACAGTAATTGAGAAGCCTCATCCGCAGTCAATGTTTTATAGTGTTGTCGTTTTACAAGAGAATGAGCGTCCTTCTAAAGTTTTGTTTTCCATTGTGCATTGTAGAAATGCGCTAAATGTTAGTGTTCGTGAATTCGATGAATCTACCGTACCACAGATTGCATAGTAAACAAGTAACAGTTTCAACAGGTTCACCATAAAAGCCTGTAAAATGATTTCGTTAAAATCCCCTACTACACCGTAGTATATACCGACTCTCCGGCGCAGTCTGGCGGCCCTTTTTTTCATTGACAGAATTCTTAATATTACTGTAATATTGGCAACACTTCATTATTTGGAACACGTATTTTATTTGTATCAAAATAATAATTCTTCGGTGTGGATCACTCGGTGCGTATGTAGTGACACTCGTGTTTTAATTCAACATTAAATAGAATTTAACATTAGACATTTAATAGTGCGTCATCCGCTGGATTTAAAACATAACTCGTGTTTAGCTATTGCCGCCCATAGAGCTTTTCATTAGGTTATAAGTGATTTGATTATTATCGGTCGGTGTCGTCCTAAGCAAGCTCGTGCGCGGAGTGCCACGCCCGCGCAGAGCTTGGCATTATAGATAGAATTAAGATATCATTTGGAACCAGTGACTTGCTTTTGGTAACATACCATCCCTTATTAAGTGGCTTTTTTTGCGAATAGTTTAAATGCTGATGCCATGTCATTTTCTCAGTCAAGATACCACCCAGATGCTTACGATCATGCCTCTTTAGAACTGACATTATTATTATTATTAATCTGAATAACATATCATTAACATGATCTGTACAAGACGTGGTATGTTATATACCTCGGCTGTCTTGACCCTAGTAACATAAATTCTCACTGAATCAACATAAGACTTTATTTGTTACTTTCAAGCAATTTGTTTTGAATTGTGAAGATCTTCATAAATACATGTTGAATATCATCATTTGATTGGAAGCTTAGTAGATAATCTGATAATTGTGTCACCCTGCATTCATACTACACTTACAAAGGATTAAGTAGCATAAATCGTTAATATAAACTAAGAAACCAAGAGGAAACCGCCAATTGAAGCCTTGCGGCATACCACAACACTATTTACAACAACATCAGAAAGTATACATTGACGAAGTAAGATTGAGTTCGGTACACTTCAATAACTTTCTAACCTTTAATGCAATATTTGCTCCATATAATTTAAGTTTATTTATAAAAATGTTGTGATTTTTTTTATTTTTTTTATTTTTTTTAAAGATCAAGTTGTACATAACAACCTTTACCTTTATCTACAAGTGCCCATAAAAACTTTACCCAAAATGAAAGTGATATTATTTCCACTTGTTTTCATTAATTTGAATATCTGTTGATTTATTTTATAATAACGAATGGGTAATTGAGCATCTTGCCTGACAAAATGTTCTTTGGTTGAGTGGTTCTCATGGTATGGTCCCCACGGAACAGTGATCCATCACCAACAGATATGCATTGAAAACTCCCCTTATTTTTATGTGTTAAGAATTAATAATTTGAAGGGAAGGTTTAATTGCTTTTTTTCCGCTAAATCTCTCTCCAATCCTTTAAGAGGAA
Source organism: Ophioderma brevispina (assembly GCA_023653785.1). Lineage (NCBI taxonomy): Eukaryota > Metazoa > Echinodermata > Ophiuroidea > Amphilepidida > Ophiodermatidae > Ophioderma > Ophioderma brevispina. Next base: position 23,476 of record JAMKCH010054509.1, on the reverse strand, counting down.
GCAATCGTACCATCATCCTGTTAACCGGACATTGGTGACGAATAAGTATAACCATTCGAACCATCTCCGAAATAATTCAAACCGCTTGCTATTACACCGATAACACACCCGGTATGCATTAACTAATCACACACGCCTTCGCCAACTTACGAGCCGAAAACTGCATGCCGGAATCAGGATTTACGCCCAGAAGATGTCAGAGAATTTCACAAGAAAGATATCTATTCTCCTTTTCATCTTATTTAGTATCACATGCCATCAAATTTCGTCTTTCAATCACCAATGCTCAGGATTTTCCAAGGACCGCTTGGTCTGGGTTGGAAACACAATAACGCGCAAATTACAAGATGTTGTAACCAAGTTCTAAATGTGCCCTTGGAATGTCTTCACGACTCGGAATGTCGTTCGTTTATGTGCTCTAACACCATGGAATGTGAGTTCTAATTCTGAAATTTGTAACGCAGCGACGATTACATGATTGATGACTGGAGAACATTACTAACCGAAATGGAAGGTAATCTTTGTTACTTCTAATTTGGGTTTATGTCGTGTTTGTTGTTTTAATGATGTTATTGCCTGCCCTGGTGGATGTTCTGCGTGGAAATGGGGTATGGGATGTGTGGTTCCAAGAAGGGTTTCATTTGCAGCCTCTCTGACTCATATTTCATATACATAAAGATAAAATACGTTTATAGAAACTGTTTTGGTGCCTGTGCCACGTGGTTCCGATCCGTTTTGTCATAATGTATACTTTCTTTTGCAGCCTCCGCAGTGTACGCTCGAGCATCCTCAACAACCGAAGTTACCAACATCACCTTCTCCCAGTAAGTTTAAACATATGTTTAAAACATAAAAGCCACACAGTCTAATAAACTGAGAGCTTTTGAACAACCAACCACCCATACTTCTTCAGTGTTTCTTATTGGGGGGTGAATGCGTGGGAAGGACAAAGGAGGGGAGGCGTGGGACGAGTGGGTAAAATGACAATTGTTTTGGCTATATCTTCCCGCAACAAAAGACATAGTAAAACGTAAACAGTTGCAAAACTAAAACAATGAACAAGATCAATTGGATTTTGTATTAAAGTAAATTAACAGTATGATGCGATTGCTTTGTTCCATAAGACGATACCATCATTTAGATTACGCTGATGAACTTACGTCACAGCACTTATCTAAATCTCGATCGGAATATTAAAAAAGGAGACACATTATCATATTTTATAAGTTTTCCTCTCAATACTGTACAGCTGTCGATTTATTAGCATGCGCCCCGAAAACTAAGCTACTTAAGAATAAAAGATTGGATGAGGTGGTGAATTATCTACCCAACATCTTGCATATTGGAAGGGCAATTACAATATAATATTGTGAATGATGGAAACCTGCGCGCCTTCCACTGAGGCGTGGCATACATGTTTGCCATTCTAATTGTATCATTTTTACTTATAACAAGGGTGAGTAAAAAAAACTTGACCCTGATTGTGTCCCCCATTTTGAATTTTTAAATAAGATATATCTAACATAATGTGTATCTGCTGAAAGCTTATTTCAGTCTCGTTAATTGCGGCAAAGTCCTCCATCGTTAAATTAGGCCGCGTCTAAACCGTCTTTCGAATCAAGAATCTGCAGTGAATAATAGCCTGATTTTCTTCTGTACCCTGATTTCCTTCGCTGAACGCTGGAAGTTTCAAATGTGAATCCTGGCACGCAAGAAAACCGACTACTATTCAAGCGACTGTAGCTCGGTTTATACCTAACCGTCTGTGAATGCTCTTTGGGGAGGAACTTAAAGATAATCAACCCAGCTTTTCAGATGATACCAAAATGTTTAGATAATATGTTACTTAAAAATCAAATGGCGGACACCATCCAGGGTCAGTTGTTTTTTACTCACGCCTGTATAACATATTTTCATTTTAAGTGCTATTTTGCTTAGAGTTACGGGACGTCCCAGTTCAGAAACAACCTCCCTTGTTCAATAAACCAAAATTCACACTGACTATTTGGAATAATTGACTTGACCAGATATATTTAAACAATGATTTTAATATAAAAAGATTTAAAATATTACAATTGCCCAAAATTCAAAAAAACAAAAAAACTAAAAATTTTAATTAACAATTAAAATTCCTAAAGTGTGTGTTAAAACACACACAGCTCATGATTATAAAGTTGCAAGTCTTGTTGGTGCGCACCAGGTCTGTAGAATCAGGTTCACATAACTTTTGGCGACACAATTCTTGTTAGTACAGTTCAGTAGTTTTCGGCGTTAATTGCAAAAGTCCCTTTTCGCTAGACCGGCCCGATTAATTTATAAAGTTGTAGCCTTGGATAAGAAATACTGCATAAAGCTGCGCTTGGTAGTCATGCAGGTACTCATTGCGTTAGAGGTGAACTCTTTTGTATAGGCAGCACTGTCCAGACAAAACATGCTAGATATTCTAATGTTGAACCTTTGTTTTCCCAAGGCACCAAATTTTGTGTGCAGCTCTGACAATTCTCGCGACTTTCCAGAATGAATAAACAATCATCAAAGTTTTATACATTAAACTGTTATACAGCTTCGCCACCTCGTTTTGAGAGTCTACACCGCGGAAATCTCTTTTCAACTGCAAGGAACTGACTTACAACCGATTGGTCCTTGATGGCAACAAAACATGCAAAGAGAGTTGAATTTCGCCAATCCTTTTTTTTTTTTTCGCATAACAACCTTCAAAGATATGCTCAACCCCCATCACAACCGCCAACACTATGTCATTACCATTGTTATCGTCATCATTTGGAATAACTTTTCTTTGAAAAATATCCTGTATGAGAACAGCACTGTGATGTATTTTGTATTTCGAATCAATTCCAGTTCCGAGCCAGCATCCCGTGTCGTCAACGCACAATATTTGCATTTTACCTACTCCGAACGTTTAAACTTTCAATCGCTCGTAACCAGACGAGGAAAAGGAATTTCTAAGATTAACATTGACTGAGGTACTCATTTTCGTTTCGCCAGAGCCCGTACATCATCTTTGTCCGGGGACACTCATAATGTTTAACTTGCAATGCAACCTTGTCTTCCATTAAAAAAAAAAGCCCCTTCAGTCGTGCGATTATACAATTATAGTGAACGGGTAAGGTAGAATATATACACACTGGCCAAAAGTATAGCCAACATGCAAAACAAAAAGAACATTCCTATATATTACAACTGATTTCAAATTGTAGCAAGCACTGTTTCCCCACTACACATGATAATTGAATGGCAATTATGGTTTCAAACAGATGTTATTCCGAGAATCCAAAGTGGGAAAACTTGATTTGATTTGCACGTTCCTAAATATGGGCGGATTTAAAGCAGTGGCGACGCAATTAACTCCTATGTAAACCCCGAACGGCATCGACAACGTAACGCCAGAAACGGGTGCTTCGTAATAGCCGCTAATGAATTGAACGCGTTCATTAGGGTTTATGTGTAAATGTTTACGACGAAAATCGTAATGAGCTAACGTCAATGGAAGATGTGGTCTTTAAATGCGAAACATCTGAAGACTTCCGAATTTGAAATTTAAATATAATCAAATGGTTTTGTGCAAATTCATGTCCTAATAGCATTCGGCATTACATGACAACAGCAGCACGGTGTAATTTAAAAAAGTTGGTTTCAAGTTGTATCACGTGACCATGTCTTGCCATTCAATTTCCTGGTCCAAGATATTACGTACTCCATCTTCCATTGACCTATCTCAAACTATTGCAGTTCATGTAATTGGCTAATTTGCTAGGTATTGACACTTTGCTGCAATTAGCAGTATGCAAATTTACTTTGCGCATTCCATACTGCGAGCACCCGTGAAATCGGTGTCTAGACGAGTAATGTGTCTAGGCACTAATATATTGATAAACCTCCCCGGAAGGCTCAAGACCCAAAGACCCCTTACCTCCCCCCCCCCCCCAGTCCAACCACCGTATTACCACCAATTTTAATTCTAAATGCAATCACTTCAACTGCCTAAGATAAAGAAGGTTTTCTGCTCTAAGTGATCTAAATTAAAAGTGGAGAGAAGCATCACTGCTGCCAGACTACCAAACTCTCATCTATTCCAGATCCCAACTTTGAACCCTCCTCGCTCTTATCCCAGACGAGATCGTAATTTCGATCATAACAAGTCACGGATGTTCATATCATTTTCCTGTTTTTTCCTGAACCTGGGACTATCATCTTGTCGGAGATATTTATCCATATGACTTGCAACGCAACGTGTGTTTTCTTCTTGGACTTTAGCGCATTGTAGTATAAACACGAATTACCGTAATGGTAAGTACAATCACAATCAAACATCACGACGTCATTAAAAGTGTGCCCAAAAATGTAAAATTTAGAAAAAAATTGGAAAGGTGAAAAACACTTTTCCAGGAAATATGTCATTATTCTGGATATTTGGAAAATTTGGATGGATGGAAAGCTTAAGTTAAGTAGATACATATAATCAAAATAAGTTGACATTGTCCACATTTGTTATGTTATTTTGCCCTTTTAATTCCCCGCCCAATAGCTTACTCGAAAAACGATTCCGAACAAATCCCATCGCAAGGCAAAATGGTGCCGTCAAGTGATGAACCATCCAGTATTTACTGGTCGTTGTGACCATCATATTCGCAGTGTTGCCACTTTTCTATACTGCCCGATCAGACTGTGTTTTGATATCAATAATAATTATCAACACAACGAAATGTAAACAATAATGTCATTCTGTAACTTATTTTCAAATTGTATATTACTTGTTCATTAATCCATCCATCTATACGTTCCGCATACCATTCGAGTCAACACGATGTTTGGGTCATCACTGTTGACGTCACAGTAGAGCAAAATTTGGGGGGGCGCTTTTTTATCAATGAAGCCTGGTGGCGAAAAAATCGCCCGTTTTCTTCGTATGTCAACAAAGCAAAACGTAAATGCCTCTATTTTGTTAATTTTCATCAAAATTGATTTGTTTTTCGGGAATTTCGTGATGTATGTACATATATTTTATGAATGTAAGTCAAGCTGAGCTTGACAAAAATCTTGACAATTTCCTTTAAAGAAAATATGTTTACATTTCCTTGGACCCAGAAAACATTTCTTAGATTACATAACACTTTTTTCCCGATCATTTGGACTATGTTAAGAAATTAGAGCGAATTTACAAGATGTCAACTTCACATTGGGCCACTCCGAGGGTGTTTGGGAATTGTTCTGGGAATGAAGCACGTGAAAGCTGTTGAAACATAATTGGGACGTTGACAACCCATTTTCGCAGTAGGTCACTCTACTTGGAAGAATCTTGGTTCCTGAATGGTGCACTTTTAACGCACACTATGTTTTTTTAGTGGATGAAAAAATATACGACTTGGCATTATATCTTAGCTTATCTTCTTTAACTGTCCGAACATCTGCTCTTTTTCCGTTTTCTTTTTCCAGATCCATCTCTACTAGGTGCCATGACATTCCTTTCACCACCTTACTACAAACAGCCAGGACGCCATATTAACCGTTACTGTTGGAACCGAATATCAAATCAAGTTCCCTGAAACTGATGCCAACAATCGCCATATTTTCATATACATTCTGAGACAGACAACAGAAAAAACAGCCAAATACAAATTAATGAGGTATTTGTACCCTTTTATACATGTTTTGAGGCAGCGGTATGGAAGTCACAGTGTATCACTTTCTATCCCTGATAAGGAAGTCCTATCTCCAAATCCACTCCGTTAACTGGAGATCACGCTTCGTTAAATGAGATAACAAAGCTGAAACCCCAATACGCTTCTTAATCTGGGGATAACAAAGTTGAACCCCCAAATAACGGTCCACTTATCGCTAGAAAACAAATCTGAACCCCAAATCACGGTCCTTATCTAGGGGTTAACAAAAGCGAACCCCAAATAAAACGGTCGTTATTTGGGGGGTCAGCGTGGTATCTCCCGATAAGGGCCCGTTATTGGGGTTCACGCTTGCTACCTCCGGATAGGAGTTTAAATCCAGATAAGGACCGTTAATTTGGGGTTCAGCTTGTTAACCCTAGATACTTTCTTAACTCTCTATAAGACCGCGTTATTTGGTTCATCAGCTTTCTTAACCTAATAAGGGCCTTATTTGGGGTTTCAGCTTTGTTAACCCAAGATAAGACCGTTATTTTAGGGTTCAGCTTTGCTCACCCTAGAATAGGATGTTACTCAATATAAGGTGGGCGTTAGTTGGGGGTTCAGCTTTCTTATTTGGCGATTGGAGATAAGGGTGCCTTATCTCGAGATATGAGACCTTAATCCGAAATAAGCTTTGTTAACCCCAGATAAGGGTCGTTATTTGGTTCAGCTCTGCTATCTAGAGATAAACTTAAGATAAGGGCGTGATTTGGGGTTCCGCTTTGTTAACCCTAGATAAAGGCGTGTATTTGGGGGTCAGCTTGGTATCTCCATTACACGAATCGTTTATCTCCAGTTACGGATGTGGTTATTTGGAGATAGGTTTCCTTATTAGGGGATAGGAAAGTGATACCCGTGTACTTCCATAAGCTCGGTGGCCCAGTGGGTTATATGTTCACTGTTGAACAACTGTGCCATAAAGGTTTGGAAATTCTTCTGGATATCGAAATTTGTTTTCGGCCATAGCTGGTAAATGTAACCCAAGCACCCACCTTTTGGTTTATTTGTAAATCGAGGACGCTACATCATATGACATCCTTACATGCCCATAGTTAAGTATTATTGATCCCTCAATTACTTTTCTGAATCTGTGTAAAATGGACCATTACAATTCCAAGGCTATTTTCATTGGTCACTTGCTGGATTGATTTGCTAATCAATTATTACAAGATCTATTCATACAAATCAATTTCCACTCTCGAATGGTTGTATTTGTAATTGGAACCAATTTGTGACCAATGAAGCCTCGTACAATCGCGGAGGACAAATTCATCGTTCCGAGCTTTACGGCACAGAATAATAAACGTATGCTTCACTACCATACGGGTACACTGGTAATTGATAATCTTCTAACAAAGGCGTGATTAAAAAAACCTTTAAGGAACAAATGGAATTCTATGTTCTTGATAACAGTGATTTTTTATAGAAATGTTTAACATCTAAAGAAGAAACTTAGTATATGTCCTAATTAAAAATGTGGACCGGAGGTCTAGAAACCGTCAAACTGCATGATGGTCAACTTGACTCTATTTTACAACGCCTGTTAAGTGACCCCAATAAAATGCAATCCAGTAGACTACAATCGGAGAACTCGAGAAACGAGATGTGCCTCTGTGTATGCCAGTATCATCCCGTAGAGTTTGCGACTGTTTCCAAGAATCAAACCTGTTATTTTGTTATATTATAACCAGACGGAACGACATAAACTGTTTTCGGTGGTCTTTCTCTAAGTTTAATGACCCATGAATGCCTCTCTTGATTAGCTTGTCTTTGTTCCTCTTTCTCTACCTGCGCTGTGCGGTGTCCTCTCTTTCCTCTCGCGCTTGCGAAGACGTTCATCCATATTTGAAACAACAACTATTCAGGATGACTACCATTTGCCTACGTATTAGAATTTAATCGTGTGTAAGGAAGGAAAGGGGTGAGGATTAGAGAAATATGCGCTCTCCGCACTATTGTGTATATTGCGAGCGCTGGCCGTGCAAATACCTTATTTTTCCCAAGACCAAGTGTTCCTCATGCTTCCGAGGCCAGAAAATCGCTCGCTCGACTGAAAGTATATCATGAGCTTAAGCTCAGGTGGCTGGCATCAGGTAACCGATGCGCTCGTAGCTGCACACCATAGCTGATTTTTTCTTTCTTTTCAGGCTTTGTGAATGTTGAAGAGACAACAAAGGTCCCCAATTTGCCCCCTTGTGGTCTTTGGGAATAGGTGGTAATATTTTGCACAATGTCAAAGGGTAAAATGTTTCAAATGCGTTCACATGTATACCTACGTTTGTGTCATGTCCATAGGATTAAAAAGGTAAAAGGTTTGCCCTGGCTGCGTTTTTGGTTATAGCTATAGGAAATACTGTTGTTTTTCAAGGTCAAACTGGGGTAAAGGTTCAACGCGCCGATCATTCAAAATGTATCAATTGTTTCGTACATCAACAAACTGAAAAATATATTGACAAAACGAATCCGTAATTGCTGCATTGCTCGAGGCTCATTTGACAGGTTGGGAAGGGTCTATGGGAGGTTACCAGCCACCTGCCCTATAGGGTCAATATTTCGAAGATGGAGATAGTGAGATGACATATTTGCAAGTAATACGCCGTACAACATATATGAGGCAACGTGAAATTAGTTGTACCCCACTCGATGACCTTGCACAATTTGTTTGCATAAACTAAGGTTCAAAAGTTAGACAACTATACAAATTATGTTGCTCTTAACAATATTAGGAAACTCTTCTTGAAAAATATCAGGTATGGCTTATTTATTTCCGCCTTCTTGCTATAAACCTAAAGTCCGGACTAACAAGAAGCGTGATGACCTTCAAAGCCAGCATTTTGTCAGTATTTCGTCTGGCTCTTGAAGAATAGACCACAACCTTTTTTGGAAAATACGTAAAATAATTCAAATTAGATATACCTTTTTGGGGGAAAAACTTTAATGACTGATTGTGGGCTCCCTTCGTTCAGCACGAAATAAAGGTCTGGTATTATTGGTATAAAATTGATTGGGTTTTTGGCTTTTTTCGTATAGGCTTGGTTTATTTTCCTTATCCACGTCTTACAACCAGGACTCACCAAGTTTGACCTTGTCAATCTTTGCCTCACGAAAGCGCAAACTCCCAAATATTAACATACTGTACGATTGTGCAGTTTCATCTAAACGCTTGTGTGATTATTTTTTTCCTAAAGCACAGTGCAAATGTAGTCCGGTTCTGTTCGGGGATAACTATCACGTTTACTTAGACGCTGTGCTAATAACCCCCTGCTACCCAGGAGTGACATGCACAGATCAACCACCGCCTTCTACTCAATTTGTCTGTGGGATTGTCCAACTTGCCTTGCCTTCAATTGGGACAACTGCGCAGGTACGTGTAATTGTATTATTTTTTTTATCTACACATGCTTCTTCTTCTTTATCGTATCCAAACACAAAGTTTTATCAAATATGATCCGCCAGAGAGGAATACATGTTCTGCTGCATCAACTGAATTCCTGCAAGATCTTGTCCGTGTCATTGTGCTCCAAAGGGCCAACCAAGAGATGTTCCATTGTCTGTGTGCTGTTCCACAACCACAGCTAGTATCCGGGGTTCGTTCGCGAAAGCCTCGAAGACTAACGTAGCCTATTGCGACGTAATGTTACAACTAAGATTTTTTTTTTTCGCGTTCGTGAAACTGGGACGTCGCCTACGTGTGTCTTATGAGTAAACCAGATTTACGATTAAAACTACTGTGGTCACGAGTACACGTTACACACTCGTAGTTGGTGAAAGTATACGGAATCGGTTTCACACCGTTTCGCATTTCATCCATCCTTGTTAGCAATCTTCATTGTACATCATTTTTTATTCCAGAAAATGAAGGAAGGCACATCCCTGAACGAAAAATAAGATATTATAACAACCCCTTGATCTATATTTCAAGACCAGATTGTCGTTGAGCTGTACACTGCAAAACATAAATTAAACACCTTTCACGCTCTATTTTGCACTCCGTTTCTAAATATTTGAAATAGCTTGTTTAATAGCTCAACAGTTTTAAAATCTAATCAGTTTAGCATTTGACATTAGGTAGTGTTTAGATATTTGACGGCAAGTGTTTAGAGATTTTGACATGTTTTAATACCTAAACCTAATTGCACAATGTTCCTAGCACTGTTTTTTGCAGCGTTGAGTCTTGGCCCAACTTGATACAGAGGGCTAATAAAAATTAAATAACGTCACAAACTTACTTCTATAATACTAAATCGTTAGGTTACGCCCAAGTGACTCAGTAAGCATCGTAAAGCACAATCTCGTTTTCCAATAATATTATTTATTCACATACGGGTCACGTTTGGCTGAATAGATCATTGTATTAGCGCAATGAAAGCAAAAATCGGTGGCATAAATTAACAAAAACGATTAACAGGTTAAAGTTATAATCAACATGTCCCGCATCCCTTTCCACACAGATTGGCTCAATCTATCCATGTCAAGCACAGAAAAAAATAAGGAAAGAAGAAAAGGGGAAACGGAAGGAAAAGTAAAGAATGAAAAAAATAGCCTCTACACATGATCAACCTCTGATCTAGTTTCACGGCTGACTCAAGATTTCCGAGGATGGTGTCCCTCAATTTTCTACCAAATCGTATTTTTTGGCATGTTCCTATGGCTTATCCCACATCCTAACGCTGTGTGAAATAGCTAACTTTGTAATAAAATTTCGGATCCGGAAATATTATTTTGATACCTAGAACCTATCCTATGGTACTGTTATACCTACACATAGATGTTTACTACATCAAACGAAAAATCCATTTGGTGAATTAGTATTTGAGTGACAATTAGTTTCTAGATACTAATACATACACAACAAACATATTCGAAATCTCTGGAGTCACTTGAAAAGTAAACACAAACTTTTTTTGTCACTTACGGGCTTAATTCGCCAGGTTTTTTTTAAACATCTTTACAAAAATAGAGAAGAAACTGCAATCGAGTTTTGACCTTATTTGCTTCTTCCCGCACAACAAGCATGGGATCGCTTTCCTATTGAATCAACGCTTACAGTGAGATCAACCCTGCAATCTTCAGTGAATTCTCCGAATCCATGATAAAATTGAAGCATGGGAACCCACTTCACCAACACGATAAGAAGCCACCACCACCTGAGGCAGATTTCACTCCCTTCCAGTCTTTCAGCGGAGCTCCTTCGTCTGCGGATATTTCAACCTGTAGAAATACAGCATTGGGATATACGCCAACCTGACAAGATTGCAAAGCGGCTCTTATTGATTGAAGCCCAATACCTCCAACTGCTGTTGTTGATAGTAAGGATCCACTACCTCTATCACGTCATCACATGGGACATGGACCTGTCCCGACCTGTCAACAGTCCCCAGCGACATCCATCCCGCGCTCCAGAACGGTCCTCCCCAGATTTCCTAGATCAAGTCATGGACCTATCCTGGTGCACCAGTTGACTCAGGTCCACGATCTCCGCCTCTACAGAAAGAGTGATTTCAGGAAGCCCACTGGTCCAATATCAAACACTCTCCAGCGAACTGTCAATCCAACTCTGCCCAGACCCGCTGTTATCACATCAACGATGCATATTCTTGACATTCTCTTCATGCCTCCATCAAGCAGCTAAAGATTCCATTCCCAGAGGCAGAAGGAATCCCTACGCCCCCTGTTGGGACAGGATGCGACGAGTTTCAAAGCGTATTGTAATACAAACTGCGATACTGAATAAGAGCAAGGGCAACCAGCTACTGTATCTGCTTGGCCAAAGAGACGCACCAATGGGAGGAGATATTCCATATCAACTTACCCTCTCAAGCCGCAAGCCTGGACCCATCAACAAGCTCACCGGGCGTAGCTGTCCAGCTAAGCATTGTCCTGTCTCTGCAAACTCCCATCGCTTCAGTTCTTGTCAACAATGGAAAGTGGCAAGACCACACACATCCACGGGCGGGGCCCACTCTCGTTCTGTTAATCAGAGTTAACAGCTTTCTACAACCTCCTCCACGTCAAGCCCCCATGCCCCAACCATTCACATATGACGAGATCACCAAAGCAATTAGTCCTCAAGAATGGGAATGCTCCTGGCAATGACAACATCCATACATATTTCTTGAAGAATATGGCACCCGAAGTCTGTGCGATGGCTCCACTCTTCCTCTCTACTTGCATTGAAACTTCACTATTCCTCCAGATGGAAGACTTTCAAAGTTCCTTGCAATCCTGAAGGCCGCCAAAAACAGCAATACGCCCAATAGTTCAGACCCATCTCGCTAATATCTCACATCTATAAGCTTCTTGAGCGACTGATACGCGGCAGGATCAATGATACGGTCGAGCAAATTTACCCCGACCCAGCTGGGATGGCGAATAGGTAATCACAACGTGATCAGATAGGCAACTAGTTATGACAGGGTATCCGGTAGACAGCCTTCCAGAAGAAGCAGAAGTTTGGAGCAGGCTTCATACCCTAACGCTGCTTACGATACAGTCTGGCACCGGTCGCTACCCAAGCTACTTCAAATCTTCCCTGATGTCAGGCTTGTCAAGTTCATTATGCTCTCACATCCAGACAGATCTTTCGTCCGGAGACATCAAATGGCAACGCAGTAGAAAGCGCACACTTCGGAATGGTGTCCCCCAAGGCTTCGTGGCACCGGCATTCTCATAACATCTAACGTCCCTCAATATGGCCAAAGGGAGATGTTCCGTACTCCACGCAGAAAACGGCACTTGGAAGAGCTGCTGATTGAGTTTTGAGTCCTTAGAAACTGTGTGCAGAACGACCTAATCACTGTCACAGCCATTCTTCCCCCGATGGGCACTTGAAACTCAGCAAACCAGACCGTTCAGCTCTGTTTCTGTTTTCCCCCCTGCAAAATCGATTCGCAAAAGAGAACTAAACAATCACCTAGATGGAGAAAAACTGTCAAACGATCCAACACCAAAGTACCTTGACGTCACAATGGACCTCGCAAAGCTTACTTTCAAAATCAACACACCAAGGCACTCGCTGCCAAGACGCAGTCTCGTTTCAACCTCTCTCAAAGGCTCGTCAGACTGGATGGGGGCTCCTTTGACACCTTACTACATGACTGTTGCCTTGGCATGCTCCACCGCTGAATTACGCTGCACCAGTAGTGGAGTCACAGCGTACTTCCCCCAAGATTGATGTCGTTTCTGGAAATGATCAAGAGACTTGTTATGGTTGCCTTTTGGCGAGCCTGAGAAATACCTTCCAATTCTGGCTGGCATAGCTCCCTGCAAACCTTAGGAGAACTTCAGACGATCAAGCTCGCCAAGAGCCAAGAAGTGTGATGAAGCTGGTAGCCTAAACCCACCACCAACACCCTTGAGGATCAGAGATTCCCACGGATCATCTTTGCTACCCATCCATACACTGCAGTCACAGTACCCTCTCTATCATCCTGGATCATGACAGATGTATGAAGCAATGGTCACCTCTAACTTTGAACCTAAGCAGTTTGTGGACAGCCAATCAGCAATCCCAAATAAGGCTTGACCTGATAGGAAAGCATTGGTCAACCCCACAAACTCAGAACTGGGCGTTGGTACTTCCATAATCTCCTTCACAAGATCGTAGTAGAACCATCACCAAACTGGCGTGTGGAGAGCCACAAAACCATTAGCCACATCATAGATGACTTTTGATTCTACAATCCCCAGAAGGAATTCCAGGCCTCATCAACCTGGATGATATTACTAAGCAGCTGGTTAAAGACGATCTTCCACTGTGATTTGGACTGGCACGGACGAAAGAACGAACAAATCAGTGTTGAGTCGTCTTCAGTATCCCTTGCCATTTCTTCAATTGTGCTTTAACATACCTTTCTTCCTCTTCCTGCGGCTGCAGGTAGTTACCTTGCCTGTAATATTCATTCACATCCTTCCTTTGTCTCATTTAAGTGGATATAGGCCTATATTCCTTTTTTATTTTTTTTAAAGTATGTCTTTCCACCTACAAAAATGACTCCTAATAGAAAGAAATAGTCCCGCCCTCTTGTTTGAATCCATTTTCGTTCCTGTTCCGGGTAGCACTATCTGATCTATCTAAAGTACCAGGTTAATATGCAAGATTAGCCATGCTATGATCATAATGTTATTGTTATAATTACTTCAATTAGCCTACATCTATTGACGCAGTTTCTCTATACCAGCAGCCTTCTAATCTCGAGGGGGTTAGTCCGAGTCCTTATAATTCCATATGTCTCTAATGCTCACCGCAAAACACACGTACGCTGTAAATCCGTTAATCGAATTACTAGAACGGCATTCAACACTAACTCGTACATAATTGCACCCACGATTACACCCAAAAAGACGACACGTAATATGATCTTAAGTTATGCGGAGAGGTGTTCCTACGACTGTCTAACGTCATTTGTTCAAAAACGCACGTAAGGTCACAACCTGTAAAATCGTAACAAGCCCTCAGCATAATTTACGTATATACTTACGATTCAATTTCGCGGACGAACCCAGATCTGCTTCCATGGTAGCCCACTTCGGGCAACGCCCGATTCGGGTTCTCAATCGGTTGAGACATCGCTCTTTCAGCCCATGAGAGTCAGCTCCCAGGTGGAAGATACTCACCAGGATCAAAATCAATAGATGTTACTTTGGTGATAGCAAGTCTTTTCCACAAGGCGACTCTCTTAAAACTCCTTAGAGCAGTTTCAAGGGGTTGAACTTTCTTAGCTGTCCTCTACCACATGTTGAAATTATTTCATTGTAATCCTCTTCTTGCTTTACCAGTATAATTAAAGCGAGGTGTTTGCGTAGGTCTGTATTTAATTGGGCCTCTAACACAGTATTATTATCTCATTGACATGAACTAGGGGCAATTCGTATTTGAGCACATTTTTTTTTTTTGCGTATGTTTTAGAACAAGCATCATCCTCGAGGTGAGCAAAGACCAGAGCCGCCAAACAAAAGAGTTTTTGGATCTCACTTTTACTCCGGACAGGTCTTGGTCTTTTGCTCTTTAAATTTCGGACTGGGGTCCTTGGAGAACTTTTTATATGCGTCTTAGGTTTATTCCTCATCCTCCTCTAAGAAAAGATATTTCTAATTTCCTGTTGATGCAGAGTGGTGCGTTTTCATGATGCTGAAAACATATTAACGGTGCTTATCTCCGCGCTGCTTATTTGAGTATTAAATTGCCTTTGAATCTGTGTAATAATCTCAAACGCATACGTAACTAATATTTAAATACTAATATAACCATTTTTGTATCACTTAAATCCCTAAATGAAATGCCATTGTTTGCCACTTTTCAAAAATCACGGAGCGGACCCCGGCTTTGTTTTTATAGTGTAATTTAACTCCTAGATCGTGGATCGGCAGGACAAAACCGGCTACCCTCCCCTTTTTGCATGCAGTGATCGTCAGGTTGGTAGTCATTTTTCTATAGGGTGGTGGTTCTTCCTAAGTGTCGACTTTTGGCCTTTAAAAAAAAAGGAGAAAAACATGTTTTTTCATCATAATTTGTTTTCTTTGGATGTGTTCACATTAGTGCACAAATACTAGAATGAGCACTCGGAGCGATCTTTAGAGCCTTCAATTAATTTTAATGCGACATCTAATTTTCATTGTTGTAGCATAGGGAAACCATTAAAAGTCATTTCCGTACCACTATTTGTTACGGAAATGACAATCACACAGTAAATGTCAAGCTGATTAAATTCTACTACGTATCCTCATATTGAAAAAAATGAAGAACCATTGAGGGAGGATCATTCAAACGTAGAAACAGATGATTATGACTCAATTATTATTGCCAATATGAACATGGAAAGTGTCAAGAAATCATTTCCGTAACGGAAAATTTACGGAAATGACCGTTACGTACATGATGGTCAAACATTTAGACCAGTAAAATAACGTCTCCCGAGGGCGATGCCTAGCGTGATTGTTTATATATTAGGGTGCAGGTCACAATTCTGTTTGCACTGCCAATCAAAATGGACCTTACTTTCCTATATTTATAGTGTTTACAGCGTTACGAAAATTAACGCTGAATAAAGGTACTCTCCCTCATTTTTGCAAAGGTCGTATTTTGATGATATGTCATCAGAGATACCGGAGATAAATGATGTTGCCAGTAGCCAAGTTCGTGCAGGTACTTATTGACCAGGTTAATTTTTGGATTCAAGTGTTTTTTTCAACTTTTAAGAAAAAGACAAATAAAGAGACGGGGGTCTTCCTTGCACACCCAGGAAGAGGGCCCACCCTTCAAATTGTTCGTTACGGAAAAATGACTCAAATCAGGGCTACTTTTGTGCACAAAAATGGTAAAATTTATGATTTAAGATGCATTATTGGATAATTTGATAGATAGGATATGTTCAATCAGTAATTACTTAGTGATCACGAGTATTTCCAAAAGGAAATGTTTACTTAACCCAAATAAAAATGACATTGTAATTTTTAAGCGGTAACCATAGGGACATAGGGTTTCGGGGGGTTTTGCATCAACATTAGGAAATAACACATTTAACTTTGGTTTATCAAGGTTTTTTATATTTTTATAATAAAGATCATCTTATCAAGACAAACCAAAAATACATATTTCAGATTGTAATTTTTTATTATTGTGAGTTAAAGTATCGGGACACGAAAGTAGACACTTATCGAAGAACCACCCAGGATTTAAGGGATATAAAGCTTAATCACCGTAAACAGTCTCAAAGCGCTGTTGCCAATTATTATTACCGCTTTAGAATCGTCACAATCTTTCGCTTCAATCTAGGTGGCTGCTCAAGAGATGCCTTACAAGTGCACATGCCGATCAGGACTTCGATTATAAATATTCCCCATAACCTCTCCCCAGATTTCGCTTTGAGTCGACGAGGCAATTGAGATTTAAGTATCTTGCCCGGTGATACAAACACGTTGACTACAGGGGGGCGGGGCTCAATGATCACGGGTCCTGCGCTTTCCACTGGTACCACACATGATCAGATGTTCAGCTTCGCATTTTTTTCAAATTATTGGAGTTTTTCTTATTGGAAAATTTCCCTTGGCAA
Organism: Ophioderma brevispina; assembly: GCA_023653785.1. NCBI lineage: Eukaryota > Metazoa > Echinodermata > Ophiuroidea > Amphilepidida > Ophiodermatidae > Ophioderma > Ophioderma brevispina. Next base: position 6,744 of record JAMKCH010054509.1, on the reverse strand, counting down.
CTACTCAATTTACTGAACTGAACTAATTACTCCATCACTTCAAGACCAGTTTTGATGTTTAACATTGAATGTGACAATAAGCCTTTTAAACATTCTTTACTGCGCACGTTTACTTTTGTGGTTAAATGGAACGGTACTTCCGGTCGCGTGATCCCTGTACAACTCGAATGGCGTCCCCCCTTTTTTAATGTGCAAATGATTGTCTGTAAATGCACAACTGCTTATGTCACTTGATGGTGAAGAACAACTTGCAAGCTTCTACCGGTAATTATCGAAATGCTATTATTATTTTACCGTTCCATATTTGCTAAATTCGCAGTTATTCGCTATGTTGGTCGTCTTCTCTGACCTGACCTCAATGTGCGTCCGATACTCATTCCGACGGTCAACCGAAGTTCATTTCCACTTGTCACCACTCGACTGCGCATGCGATGTCTGAAATCGACAAGGGCTTATTGTAGGAGCGAAACGAATATGCCTTATTTCTATTGACCTGCTATCTGATGGTAGTGACATAACTGTCCCATTCATTGTGCATCTGGCAGCTTTTTGACAGATATTAAAAGCACATTATCAGGAACTTACATACCATATGATGAGTGCCTTATCTTTTATCTTTATTGACTGCTAGCTGTTGATGGCAGTGACATAACTGCCACCATTCACTGTGCATCTGGCAGGTTTTTTTGCCACAGATTTTGAAAGCCCATGTCACATATCATTGATAGCGCCTTTAATGTACTTCATTTTTCAGAACCCAGTATCTTGGTTGCTTTGTCAATAACGAATGGCAATTACAATTTCCTGACTGAAATCTGGATCTCCTCACAGCATTGACCTTAGAGATTGCTTTTGACCATTGTTGGTCTAAAGTAAATTACGGTATGCCGACTTGATGGCTCGTCTAATGCAGATGTGGTAAAGATGGGAGCAACTGTCGACGTCAGTCGAATGACATTAGATTGCTGATGTAACTTAGTTTGTGCAGGAACTGCATGGCAAACTGTGGCGGAGTTGGCCGGTTGAAGCATATCTTCTTGGTGGTAAGTTTTGGGAGACGCATTCAAATGTTAACATAAAGATGCATGGCATGTCGAATATTTTTTGCGAGGTTTGATAACTTCATTGGCACAGTATTTGTGTATGAATGAGAAAATTTATTACACTGTCCAATTTTTCAGATGGTATATGTTTTGACATTTGGCATTGGTTTGGCGATCATGCTACTTCGTCAGTACCGAGCGAGACTTTTCACTGAAGCAGTCGCATCATGCTAGATTGAGAGCTAATTTCAACATTCATAGTCAGGAGAAGCAAGGATTCCACCAAATAACTTTTATTTTTTTTCTACCCTTTTAAAAATGATCTCACCGTAAATTAAAGGGGATGGCCCGATTTAAGGATATGAAGTTTTTCATCTTAATAGATTGGCCTTCACTCCAAAACCCCATCTGTTAAGTTGCGCGCCGATATTTCATCCGTTTTGATGCGAGAGCTCAAAACGCGACGTTTTGTAAGTCCATAGAGACCATGTCAAAATTACTATTGGTCGACCAAAATTGGCACATTTTCGCACATAAATTCCAACTAAACATCCGTTTGGCCCTAAGATTTCTGAGGGTAAATGAGAAAAATAGTAGCTTTCTTCTGATACCAAATGTTGACCACTTCCGGTAAAATCTGGGCTTCTGGGACGAGACTCTTAGCGATTGGTCCCTGGACCTTTAACTTAATAGATTAAACATTGGAATTGATGTGTTGGCATTCTCGCTTGACCTTGCTTATCCTCGTACATTGCATTTCTCGTTAAATTATGAAGAAATACTAAGCTTATATACTACCAAATTTGTACACCTTTTTGGTCATAATGAATGATTGTTTTTTTGTTCAAAGAACAATTCACACGTTATCACTCTATCACTCCCATTATATCTTATCCAGCAAAGGTTGCAAATTGGGTGCACCGCCTGGATTGGATTGGACGATGTTTTAACAGAGGGCTCGTTCCATGGGTCGACGGTACGCAGGTATTTAAGTAGATACAAGAATTAATGTACATAACACTTTATCACAACATGAACTACTATGGCGACTTCCTTTCCACTTCACTTTCCTCAGCAACACTCCCCTAACCCCTCTCACGCCTGGGTTGAACGTGACGGGGTTGCCCAAATCAAAGACACCCTTTAGTTTCGAAAACGTGGAACTCAACTTTTCCCGTATGACGTCACCTATTCTGTGCAGAAAACATGACCGTACGCACGAATCCCGCAGGAAGGATTAAGAATGATTCATCACCCTGCTTCAGCCAATGACTAAATAAAATCTTGACTGCTAGCGGCCCATTACCCAAGGTGCACTTAGAAATTCCCCAAGCAACAGCTGTCACATTTTAGTCACACAGCAATCAAGGCTACCAGTAACACGGACTACTTTAATACTGGTGCAAGAGATTAACCTCTCCCCCACCCGCAAAGGTCATGCAAAACAATAGCCAAACCACTATTTCATCGAATGCACGGAGGCTGTGCTTCGACTTCGAACCGGTAACACTACATGACCGAAAAAGTTTGATGGTCGAGCAGGGCTGGCCGGCGCAGCGTTTATACAGCTCTAGTTTGGTCGATTTGCAATGTTATATCACCGAGTTCTCACAAGATTTGCATCAGAGTGGTAGGTAAAGATACTCCACCATCGCTAGATTAAGCTAATTTTGTGTTTTAAAGTCCGAGAATTTCAAATTTCCAGTCGTATTTTGGTGGCGTAAATTCGGAAACCTTGTACTCTTTAACACATTCAAAGCGATCGTTCTGCTCTAGCAGGGCAGCACCACAACAGATTATCTGGCGATGGCACGTTGGCAAATTTTCCTGATTGTTTGGCAGATTGTCCAATAATTTTTATTGTTTCCAAGTTTTCATTTTTTTTTTCCAAATGGGAATCAATGGGGGGGTCTGCTCATCGGAATCGTGAACCGAAAGCAAATGCAAATGAAATCGCTATTTTTCCTATTGTCATTTGGTTGTTGTACGTCGTAGTTGTTGCGAAATTCTTCAGAACAGTAAACAGAGTAAAAGACCTAGGTCATTTTGGTCCATGCCCTAACTTAGGGTCTACCCAACAGGCCAAGCTAGTCTAAGACTACGCGGTTCCTCCTGACCACATTCTTATTTACAACATCCCGTCTGAATCATACCAGAACTTGTATGTGGTAACGGATCATGGGTACGGGTATGGGTACGGGTCAGAGACCATGGGTATGGGTACGGTACGGGTCGAGACCGTGGTATGGGTACGGTCAGGGTCCCACCACGGGTAGGGTATTGGTACGGGTTCAACTTGTACAAGTCATAGTTATGGGTACGGTACAGGTCCAAGCCCCTGGGTACGGGTATGGTTACGGGTCCCGCTTACGACAACCATGGGTCGGGTACTGGTTAAGTGGCATGGGTATGGGTACGAGTCTTTGGTACGGGTACAGACCTTTGAGTATATACCTATATATAAGTGAAGAGTTTCCAAATACTTAAAGACCTATCAGTGATCCCCCTGACAGAGTCAATATTGATTTGAAATTTTGCAGATATACTTTAGAATAAGGGTAAGTCTGTGAAATCCTTATAAGTATTTTTTACAACTGAAAAAGTGGCAGAAAAGGAAGAATCAGTACTTTTCAAAGATAGTCACTAATCCAATTAGTTGTTGCATTACATGTAAGTGTCCCCTATGGGTAAAGTTCATTTCAATCTTGGGAGAGTTAATGGCTCGAACAGTGCAAATTACTTGTGAAAACACTAAGGCATACGTGGTGCATAGTACTGCATAGGCATATATAATATCCATGGTGTATCTGCATAATTTTTGACAAAACTGTAGATAGACTGAAAATAGTTTGGGATTATAAATTAAAGGCAGCAAGAGATACATTTGTGATTTTTTTTATTTGGTTACAGAAATGTAGTATCAAAGGTGAAAAGTGAAAATTAAGTTTTACTGATATTATTTTAATATAAACATCTATTTGCTTCAAAGCCAAAAAATTGGAAATTTTAATTTTTTTTGTACCAAAGAACTAATCTCGGCCTTAGTCCTTCCAGATGGGGAGCTTAACATTCAGTGCAAAAAATATTTTTTTAGGGACCCCTGATGTTGTAAAATCCCTTCTTGCACCTTTAATCATTCATGAAATAAACAAAATTAAACTCCATTAATATCCATTAAAACAAAGAATACCGGGCCAGTTAGGTTTGTTTTTTAAAATTTTACATCATCGGGTACAGGTAATAGTACGCGGCAACAACAACATGGAAACTGGTATGGTTACAAGACCTGGTATTGGACGGATCGGGTCTGAGACTCATGGTATCGGTCCGGGTCCGAAACCGTGGGTATGGGTCCTAGTCCTGCTGCGCATGACTCCTCCAAATGTCACAATTATCATAAGGCCATTAACTTAATCAATGAGGGAGTCATGCCAAAATAGTGTGTAAACTGATTACAAAATTTTTGTCTCCACATTCTCCAATATTTTCATGCTTCACCAATACATGATTACTGAATTCCACCTTGAAAGTATTCCTTAGAGTTTTATCAACAACATGATAGTCGTAAATATCTTCACAACTCTTTTTGAAGTGAAATTTAATGAAATTCCAAGACTTGTAAGATTCAGACGCAGTGACTAATTCCTATTTTGTATTGCTATTTTAAGCATTCACGCTTTAAATTGGATATTACTGGTGGTAAAGGTAGAAAAGATTGTTTTCGTGAAAGCACAACTCGTGAAGCTTTGAATAGGAATCAGGTAAGATTTTTGCAAGGTGATGTTTGGCAGTCCGTGCATTTAAAGGCTACATAAATAATTCATAGCGATGCACATAATGGGTTTTTGGGACTGTCACATATAGACTGTTCAAGCATACTGTTAAAGACACTCATGGGAATTCCCAATATTGGGACTATATGGTCCAAGACAAAGTAATGGGTACGGGTATGGGTCCGAGACCATGGGTCCGGGTACGGGTCCAAGACCTTGGGTACGGGTACGAGTCCGGGTCCGAGACCATGGGTCCGGGTCCCGGGTCCAGCATGTGATAAAGATTTATGGTACGTGTGCGGGTATGGTCCGAGACTATGGGTATGGTGGGTACGGGTACGGGCATGGGTACGGGTACGTGTATGGGTACGGGTACGGGCATGGGTACGGGTACTACAATTCTGAATCAGACCTATCATAAATTGTTGATGTAAACTGATTTCTTTCTTGTGTTCAATTCGAAAATCATTCCTACTTGCAAAATAGTTTCCTAGATTGAATACTTTTGAGGAACTACTTACCAATGTTCGCGTTTTCTTGTCGCTGCACGCTTGACGTCTGCGTAAACTTTGATTGATTGCCTGGCTAATCGGTGACGTCATTAATATGTTGGCCGTTTGCTGATGGACAAGACACCGTCGAAGTTGCCGTCAAAGCAGATTTTGCCTGTAACGTGTACTTGATGCGATCAGAATGTGTATTATTATGACGTTTCACAGATATCTCGTCAGAATGACGTCATACGTGAAACGAATTGCGTCGCACGTTTTCCCAACTAAAGGGTCTATTAAACCCAAACGCACCTTTATAATCAGAAGAGAGAGAGAAGAGAGGAAAAAAAGAGTGCGCCGTACCCTTTCTTAATCCTGTGTATTAGTGAACATTTTTTTAATGTTTTGTGGTTTCATTTGTAGGAGGTTTACCCTACTGGTCACGGTGGAGAACCTAATAATTACGACGAAGAGAGGACTGCACTCACATCTTCTATGTCCACTCTGAAGCTAGGATGGGGTATTATTGGAATGAAACCCGTTGTTCTTCTTCGTTCACTTACATCTGCAAGAAAACTTTGTCAATGTTGTAGGTAAGCCTTCAATTTAACATCTTTTCAGTGAAAGTTTCAGATACTTTGTAACTTTGCAATTGCCAACCTTTTTTATATCATTTTTAGTATTATTGCTAAAGACCATGCACGAGATAAACACAAATCGTGGTATGGGTGAAAAGAGGGTCTTAAGTGCAATAGCTGCCATGTGATGCAGTCCTGTGTGTTGCCTTGTATAGGAAAAGTAATCTAATTAATTAATGTGTGATCAAGGTATCTATTGATTTAAAGGAATTAGCAGCGATTTGCTATCCGCAACATCGAAAAATCATCAGAAAAATTCATATTTTGGTACTTTTTTACTGGCATGGATCTGCGAAGATAGCCTGCAAGTTGTTGGCTTTGAATCCGTGTATTAAAGACAGGCAGGTACTTTTTTTCTTAAATCTGATTCTGTAATTCGGTACATGTGTATCAAAATTCCGACTTGTGATCAAAGACCTTTCCTGTGAATATCCCATATTTTAAGCGTAAATTGTGCAACCATAATTGATACAGTTTGACCTCAAACACAACATGATTGATCCTGTGTTTATTCTGTACTGGTGTAACCACAACAGCTGTTAAGTGTAGATTTTGAGCCGCCATAGCTGTAAATGTCTATTACGGGAGTACGGTAGGACTACTTTCCTAAATGCTTCATTTTTGTCACTATTTGGTGGTTTGTTTATCTACATTAAAGATTTTATATGAATTGTCCACACTTCTCCTTGTTTTATAAGTTTAACAATTGCATTTCCACATTTGTCGATTCTCTCGCATTACTTGCTGCTAATCCCTTTAACCTTCTCCTTGTCAAGTTATGGTCATATTTCGATTTCTG